>JAQOOD010000009.1:13643698-13930025 GCA_029633175.1 Citrus glauca
GTTAGCAGCTAAACTAAAAGGCCGTAGACACCAATCCGAACGAGGAAAAAGCAAGGAAAAAGGACTTTCCACTTTACAAAAAGAATTAATTTAGTTTCAATTATTAAATTCAATATTATAATATATACATATTTATTCAAACAACATGTGAACATAAATATACAAAGAACAATTAAGAAATGTTTCTTTAAAGAATAAAAACTATGTCGCAACTCGCAACAGTTGAGTTTTGTGTCTTAATTATATAGTAGTCCCTGATAGTTTTGTAAAATTAAAGAAAGGTCAAAGAGTTTAAGTGTTTACATATAAGTCCCATTTGGTATAAAATGACAATTGGAAAGAATCTTTTAACTGCTTTTAACACTTAGATTCCTGACTGAAGATATCCCAGAGGGATGCAAAACAACAGAAGAGGCAACAACGAGTCATCAAGCACTTAATTAATCACTACAAAAATTATGATCTTCAGCAATAGTAATTTAGGCTAGTTGGAAGGGGTCCGAAATAATGACAGATAAAATCATTGTTGCTGAATATTTTACAATAGTTTATTATTCACAATTTAGGCTGTTTACAAGGGGCTCAAAATAATACACATAAAATTAGCGCTGCGGAATATTTTATAATAGTTTATTATTCTTCACAAAACAAGGAAAAGAGAAAAGCCACCTACAATTAAAAGAAGCAATAGAATTACACCACATCCTCCGTCGGACTTGGCTGCAGGTTTTGGATGTGCTGATCACCTTCAACTCCAACTTCAACTTGATCATCAGGCTCAGGAGGAGGTGTTTCGGCGGTGTGTCCTTTGCAGCAGCGCTTAAACAGAGAAGTTAACACTACATAAAAGAGTGATAGAATTATGAGACACAAATAAACCACCAAGAAAAGAGATGGAGCCAAAATGACAGACGCGATTGTTGATATCGCCAGCAGACAAGGGCGATGATCTCCAAAACTCACGGACATGGGGCTCGTCACACTGAGAGGAACTCTGATGGCTGTGAGAAGAAAGAGCAGCAATATCAGGACGGCAAGACTCAGGAAGGGGAATTGAAGCTTTAAAATTGGGTATAAAAGTATGTGGTTAGCTCCATCCTGGAGGGACCAAGACTGACCATCTTGAGATTTCAGGAAGAAAAAGAATATTACAAGATTTAGCAATGGTGGAAACAGAAATCTCACATCAACTGGACAATCCATTTTTGGAAATTGAATGTCACATGAAAATTTCATATTTTTGAGCTGAACTAAGCATATGAGAGGGTTGCCAGTTGAGCTCCTGGTGTTTATAAGCACGAAGTGGGGCCAACTTTCATGGACCAACCAAAACTTATATGTCAGCTGACGTTCATGAGAAAATAGCACTACTTATTGGATGTGGACTGAGAAACTAAAGATGGTGGGATGACCGGGCGGTGTTTGTTAGAGAATCTGTACCATACACAGGTCCCTTAATCAACTGTTCTGTCCACAAATTTATCCCTCAAAAGATTGATTTGATGTGGGACCATGTGGCCGGATCAAGGAAACATATACGTCAGCTGACACGTTCATGAGGAAATAGTATTACTTAGTTGTCTACAAATTTCTTCCTAGAAGACTGATTTAGTGGGATTGAGGTGCACGCATTTGTTTAATCAATTGTGTGCCATGTAATGCACTTTGATTGAAATTTCGTTAAACATTGCGATATTTAAGTATGAACGCACACGTAATAGACTACTACAAACATACATCATTACAAGTAGACAATGCTGGACTAACTTATGGTAACTAAAGCTACCTTTTCTTTTTCCTGTCAGTGTCACCAAAACGAGATGATGTGCAACAAATATAACTATATGGAATTAAGTGATATAATAATAAATGCGTGCCATATTATGTATATATGCTTTCCATGGCAATGTCACTAGTGGCATGACCAAAAACACCGACATTGACAACAATCTCTCGGAACCGAGCTTTAAGAACTAAGAAGAAACCAATCAGTCTGGAGATCATGTGAGACATGAAGGAATTAAACATCTTTAAAAATAAAACATTAAGCTAGACGTTATGAATAATCTCGTGGGACCAACGAGCAAGGAGGATTGGTAACGGGACGGGATGAGTTGTGTTTGTTGACTTAAATCTTGTGACAATTGAGACAAAAATATATCTTGATTTCTATATCAAACAGTAAATCGAGATAAAAATATTTTTCAATTTTGCCCCTATTGAGATCCTAAATCCTAATCAAAATTCTAAATGACTCTAGATGACATAATTTTTATATCATACGCTGTAAATTCTATCATAAATGAGATGTGATATTATTATGATCGACATGTGATATAAATTATTTATAAAAAAGATTTATTATACGCATAAATCGGATATGTTAGATATATGTGATTATCAAACTGGCTAGTCATATATTTCTGAAAACCCATATTTCATAAAATTTGGAATCTTGATCAGAATTTTGTAAAGTCCCAAATCTCGTCCTAGACAATGAATCAGTACAAAGTTGGGTCTCGAATCCCATCCAACACGATAAATTAAGAAAAAAATTTGTACCGAATTCCATCCCAACCAGTCTAATATCCAGAATATCGATCGAGAATGAGAGAATTCTGCCAACCCTAATAGCAGGATAATTATTATTATAATTATTAATTGTGAATATACTTTAATATATTTATTTATAAAGGTAACAGCCAATGAGAATGCTTACTGCCCTTTGAAAAAACACGATGTGTATTTATTTATGTAGTTTCTCCCCTATTCCATTTCCATATAAATGCAATGTATGCATTCTCTTGGATATTCAGTAACTTTTATTACCGAAAAATCACTCTCAATTTTCTCTATGCACATGCATCTTCGTCGTCAAACCCCTAGGCCGTTGGCCCTTGCCAACTTAAATGTCGTCATGCCAGCTTAAATGATGACGACGACAACGATGATGACGATAATTATTATTATTATTATTATTTATTTTTGGAGTTGAATTTAAAAAAAAATCTTGATGAATACTCCTCTATTTGCAACAAAAGTCTAAAGGGATTAGTGACACAAAATGTGAATTTTTTTTAACATACGAGAGAGACTTGATCTTCAATATTATCTTCAAAATTACAATGATTCATTTCTTTTGCCAATTGGAAAAAAAAAGAAAAAAAAATGAAGCTAGAACATTACAGTGCCCGAGAAGCTTATTATTAGCTTTCTTTCCTTGGCAAAATGCAAAAACATTGCATCCCAAAACAAACAACATTCTCCACCTTTGTATTATTCACGGTGACGTTGCACTGTAATTAAGATCAATGCATTTATCCGCACGCATATTCATTGATGAGATAAATTAAGTTTTCCCATGCATGATAAACCGATAATCACTGGTACAATTAAATTTCAAACAGACAAATATATGTAATTGCCCAACAGTCTTTCAAGCTTCTCAGTTAGTATGCTCAAAATAGAATCTAAGGCAGTACGGCAGAGACATACCGCAACTCATCAAGAAGCCGCTGTGTTGACATGCGAATTGTTGGGGAAAAATCAGGTTTTTAAATTTTTATAAAACCTATTAAGGACCGCTCTCATATAATATATAAGAACACGTAATCTAGAAATCGTACCTTGAAAATCTGAGTTGGTTTTTTCCGCTGAAGTGATTAGGCTCCTGGATCACGATCTGCCACCACCACTCCTGTTGGATCACGATCCGTCACCACCACGCTAGTTAGATCACGAACTATCCCCAATGATCTTCCAGGTTATGACTCAGGTTCGATCTGCACTTGACGTGTGGGCGCCTTTATCACTACCAAACCAACTAGCACGAGAAATTTTTTCTCTCAACAATGGAGAGAAAAATCTTATTCTCTGATCTGTGTAAAGTGGCCTCTCTTTTTTCTGTTGAGAAAATAAACCTTTTATATCTCCCTTTAGTGAAACCCTAGGCTCCAAACAATCCAAAACGAAAACTTACATTATTTACTTTTCCAATAGGGGACCCACCTTGTAAAATAACATAAGGCCCCTTATACAAAAGCTAATTAAATGGAGCCTCCCACTAAATGATATAATTAGTCTTTTGACCCAAATTGCTAGTTATTTTGCTTATTAGTCCAGTAGTGGTGCAGTCAATTAAATGAGCTAACCCGGGGATCATTTGGGAACATACAATAGTGGCTACAATAATTAGGCATGTAATAAAACTAGCCTAATTATTTAATTCCAAATCTACTCCACTAAAAGATTGGAACTGACTTCCATAATTATATGCTCGAATAATAATTCGTCCCAAGCCACATTGATTTCTTTACTGCACAATCCTTTGTACCACATCGTTAATTAAATTGATATCTCAACTGTCCAATCAATTTAATAACATCTTTTTTCCTTGATCCTTACTGGTTTTCTCCAATGATCATTTTCAACATACTAAATATGTTGACACACTCTGGCCAGAGAATTCTATGATCAAGTACCGAAAACCTATCAAGAGATGTGTTGTACAAATTCTATATTGTTAATCTATAACTCCAATACTCATAATTGCTCCCACCAAGATACCGGGTAATCTTGACCATAAAGATATGTCGTGCCCATTGGTAACTCAAATGGAATAACAATCACAATCATGAAATCATAATTAACTCAAGATTAAGATTACAGTAAAATCAACGCCTATGAGATTTAATAAGTCTGACAGTTATTATAAAGTTAATTAAATCTCATATGTGATCCTGTTCAATGTAGTCGTACTACATCAATAAATTCATACATGATTAAGACAAATCATTCAATGAATTTATTACAGTTTATACCTAAATAAAGTGCCCAACTTTATTTATCAACTGCGAACTAAATTTATTTAATCATAAGATAACTTGTATTTATGTCTTCTGTGAATCCACATGGTGATCACATAAATACATATAATATGATTAAATGGACTTTAATACAAATATAAATGCAATCAAGATATTTGAATAAATACCTCATTAATTTTATTAATCAGAAAAATGTTTATTACAATTAAATAAACACATATGCTTTTAAAGAGCATAATTTCCCAACACGAATATGACAACAACTTAGTTAAATCTATAACATCACAAGAGGATCATACCAGATCGATTAATCAATTGGTATTGTTAAAGAAAAAACAAAAGCAGTAAGTCAAAAATAGGAACAGAACAGCACTGCTCATTACAAAGTTCAATATTCTGTTTCCTTATATATTGAACGAGCTACATATATACTGTAGTATATCGAACATCAAATCAAAGACCAAAACTACCAGATTATATCCTTGCCTACTGTTATTTTCTTTGTAGTACGAAGGTAAGAAACAGAGCAAGTCAAAAAGATTTGGAGCGTCTTCTTAGATCGCTAATGCGCCGTCTCAAGTGTCCGACTTTGTTTGGGCAAATATATTTTGACTTTTAATTTGTAATAGATAAATTATTAAATTTTACATGTTAAAGATAAATTTTGTAGATTTTCTCTAGAAAATAGAAAAAGTCAATCTCTTTACCCATAAGCGAAGTGGTTCTGCATCTGGCTATTCATTAATTCATTAGTAGAGCAGCCAATTCTCAATCACGCATCGTTATAACATTTTCATGGTGGCGATCAGTGTGGAGAAAAATGAAAAACAGAATAAATTCCAAATGCAAATTAAAGACTAGACAAATTCCTTAGAAACAGTGCTACCCCATCAAGATATTTCACAAATATTCGGGAAAAAATAATTTTCATCCCTAGAGTTTTATACAATTTATCTCTATTTTTTAAATAATAGTCCAAAACATCCTTCCGCTAATTCACCGTTAGTTTGATGCCGTTAACTAGTAATTCATTGAGGGCAAAATGTGATTTTTTTTATTAAAGTGGTACAACCTATATTAAAATAAGTTTTTTACACAATTAAATAACACTACAAAATATACAAAATTCATTAATTTTTTCTTAAATGAAATCAACGATGTAATAATTTGATATAGCCACTAAATTATTGCCATAAGCAACAAATTGTAATTAGCACAATATCTTTAAATCATTGAAAGAAAAACTCAAAAAATACAATCAATTTTTATGTGGTTGCATGTGCTAAAAATCCTCTTAATTTTCAACCAAGTTTTATTTTGAGCTCTGTCACCACTCTTCTTTGACTATTATTGTCTCCCAAAGTCAGTTCATAGTGCAGTTAGAGAGTATACTTATACGAATATAAAAACTATGATTATCTTTTGCACTTAAATATGGGGTTTATAGGGCTTTCATGCCACCAAAATAGAGAGAAGTGCAAAATAATTACTTGAAATAGAAGTTTTCATCTTTTTTGATATTTTATGTTTAGTGAGATTAGAAAAACATCATTTTCATGTATATGTCAAATTTTATTTATTTTTTCTAATTTTCTCTTTAATGGAAAATCCTTTTTTATCCTCAATGAATAACTAACAAATAATATTTAACTAACAATGAGTTAATAAATGGATGTTTTGAGTTATTGTTTAAAAAGTACAGATGAAATAAGCTATTGCATGAAATCCTAGAGATGAGAAGGGTTTCTTTTCCCCCTAAATATTCACTTTCATAGCCAATTAGTGTCCTTTTCAGCTTAAAGATATGTGAGAAAATATATGGAAGAAACAAATTAAGAATATAACCGTTAGAAAAATATGAACAAACCATATATAAGTTTTTCAAATACACATATATACTAGTAGAATCACAATGATTATGAAAGAAAATGATTTTAAAAAATTATTCTTCTAAGGTCATGAAAATAAAATAAAAGTGGATGAGGAGATTGATCAGAGTAAGAATATTAGTAGCTAGATTTACGTTGATTATATGGCAAAGTGTTTGTTAGGAAATTAAAAAAAAAATTGTAAAAGCCGTTGCTGATTATGTGAGTGTCAGAGTTTAAAAGAGACTTCCACAGATCGAAAATAAACTCATCCACTGTTTTTCTCTCTTCTAACAAAGTGTTTGTAAGGAAAAGAAAAAGAAACCAGGGTTTTGTTTGGATAGATGAGAAATGACAAACATGGCTCAAAGATATGTAAAAGAATGATATATCAATCTTTCAATAAAAGAGATGCATATAACAAATTAGTACTACTCAGGAGAGACAACTCTTTCTAATTATCCTTGACCTTTAGATTTGTTTCACTGATACATGAATATACTAGTATTTGGAAAGAGAAATACCAAATTTAAACTAAAATTACCCCTAATTAAGCTACATTTTTTTCCCAATCGGTGTGACTAAAATGAGATTATGTACAACAAATGTAAGTAATGTAAGTATAGGAACGATTATGTACAACAAATGTAAATATAGGAACTAACTGATACTATTATTATTATGCGAATTATATTATATATAAGGATTAGGCTACGGTGTAATTGTGGTACCATACCACAGTTACATCCAGCAGTTGGATGCATTTGAATTGGTGGGGTCTATTGACATCCAACGGCTGGATGCAACTGTGGCACGGTACCACAGTTGCACCACAGATTTTCCCTATATACAAATATGCTTTCAATGAGAGTATCATTGGTAGTATGACCAAAAACATTAAAATTCGCAATAATCTCTCAGAGTCCTTTCAAAATAAATAAATCCATGTGGAGATATGAGATGCGAAGGAATCAAACATCTTAAAAAAATATAAATATGCTTACTCATCGATTTACCCCTTAACAACTAAAATTTTTTTAATTTGGAGTTTAATAAAGAAGAAAAAATCTTGAGAACTTCTTTATTTGCAATAGAAGTCTGTGCTTGCTGTAATTTTTTCTAATTGTCTCTCATACTATGTAATGCGTAATTTGAAATAAAATGAAATTGAAATGTCGTTCAACATAGTGAGATTTTATATCAAAATTGATCAATAAATTAATTGTTACAAGTAGACAATGGATTAAATTATGGTATTTTCAAGTTATGAGAAAAAAAAATATAATAGTGCACAAAAGATACACTAAAAATATGTGAACGAATGATAATGAATCTTTTAATAAAAGAAATGTATGCAACAAATTGGACCCACTCATGAGATACCACTATTTCTAATTGTCCTTCACCTTTAAATCTGTTCCAGCGGTACATGAATCGACTAGTGTTGGAAAAGGAGCATACCAAAACTAAATTCCAATTACACGTAATTAAGCTGCATTTTTTTCCTATCATTAAGTTTCCATAGTTAAATTTAACTATAGAAACTAAGTGATAATATTATTATGCGAACCATATTCTATATAAATATGCTTTCGATGACAAAAAATACCGACATTCACATTATCTCTCAGGGCCCAGCTTTAAGAAGAAATCAATTAGTGTGGAAATATGAGACGTGAAGGAATAAAACATTTAAGGGATAGAGGGATGGTAGTGAGGATGCCTCATGAATCACGTCAGCAAAAATGCAAACGGCGGGCGATTTATTTTTATTGCCCTTTCACTGACGCGTGTTTTATTTGCATATTAGTACAGATGTAATGTTTTTCACCAACTTGCATTATCCAAGCCATTCTCCGAATTTTCTTTATGCTTTTAGTCAGCAATTTAACCCTTACTTACTAACTACGTTTTTTTTTGTTTTTTAATTTTCTTAATTTGGAAATTAAAAAGAAGAAATAATCTTGAAAACTCCTTCATTTGCAACACAAGTGGAAAGGGATCGGTGACACAAAATGTGTACTATTTTCACACGTATGAGAGAGCCAAGTAACATAGAAAAGAGCTATAACATCATATGTTCCCAAAAACCTCATTAACTTTCTTTCCTTGTCCAGAAGCAAAAACATTATTCTCCGTTAACAAACAGCTACAAGAGCTTGGAACATCCCAAGACATTATTCTCCATTTCCTCATCTTTTTAGTATTCATGGTAACATTGCACTATAAATGAGATAAATGCATTTATCCGTACCTATATTGTTACGGTTGGCTCTTAACTTAGTCGGCTCTTGACTTAGTCCAAGTGGTGGAGTTGATTTTTTTTATTTCTCTTTTAATTATTTTTAAACTAATAATAAATTACATACATATAACTTATAATCCTTTCACATAAATAATAAATAATAAATAATATTGTCCCATTACTATTTATACGAAAGGATTGACGCACATGTAACTTAGGAAATCCTTACCTTTAACGTTCAAGTTTGTTTTACAATTTGCTTTTCGAACCTCTTTTTATGTCTTGTAATTTGACAGCACAGCTATTATATAAAGCTTGCCTGGCAGTGAATAAAAGATAGAAAAAGAACAATTTGGCAGTGTTTGCTTTCTTGGGAGGCATTGACCCCTCGAAGTGTCAATTCCTTTTCTAAATCTTCTTTTAATTATTTCTTTTTTCTCTTTTTGACTTTCCAAACCAAGGAGCTGTAATTATTAATGATAAAATTACTTGGAATATACAACGATTTGAAGAAAAAATATTTATTAAAAAAAGATAGTTATATAACTATTATTTTTTAAAATAAAAATAAGTAATAATTATAGTTCTTTTTTTCTTCAATAAAAATAATAAAATTTTAATATAAGAGAGAGAAATTCACTTGACAATATTAAAAAATGAAAAATTTACCTTATTTAAAGTGTCTTAATTCAAATATTTTTTTTCTCTTTCGTGAATTAATGATCTAGCAATATACAAGAGAATATTTCACGCACCCGCAAAGTCCATTTTGAAAGACTTTTACTATATTTGTGACTATTATTATTAGATTGAATATGTTATTTTTAAATTTTAAATTTTAAATTTTAAATTTAAAAATAAACGCAAAATCTTAATGTAAAGTTGGTGGATTTGGCGCATATAGAAATTAGTTTTTCGATCTTTTGGCCGTGTTTTATTCTTTTAGGTCTCATTGCTTGTAGGAGAATTACCTTTGAGACGCTAATTAGTAGTAGCAAAGTACAACACGTTTCTTGTCAAAAAAAAACTTACACGACCCCATGTAAGAATGGCAAAAAGTCGGGCCCAGGTCAATATCGGGTTGGCCCCAATTCGACCCAACCCAAATAGTTAACCATTCCATTTTTTACCGCCATTTTAATCAATTCGTAAATTCCTCAACCATTTCAAATACAATTCAATTTCACTTTCTACAATTATTTTAACCCCACACACAAATTAATTTCAAAATTCAACATGAAAAACACACCATGTATTTCACAACTATTTTAGCCACACATAATTCAATTTAGCAACTCAACATAAAAAATAAAAAACTCATATCTTATATAAATAAAAACACAAAATTTAGTTCCACAACTCAACATTAAAAAAAATGTCTTATACAAATAAAAAAATCATGTCTTATACAAATAAAAACTCATAAAAATATACAATTTATTTATTTATTAATAGGGTCGGGTTGACTTTAAGTCCGACCCTGATTTGAAATTTGTTCAGATCTTAAAATTTTATCCGAACAGGCCCTAATCTCAAAAATTTAGATCAAAATCTTAAAAATTAAAATCCGACTAATCGGATAAAAAATAAGATGGAACTAAATTACCAAGTCTAATCCCATGTGGTGGAAACCGAAAAGTGGAAACAGTGAATGTTCAAGTGAACGAAACGTTCAGCAGCCCACACGTTGATACCTGGAAGTTGCTTAGTTCTTGTGTTAATTAATATCATTTAACTGCAGATCCCTGGAAGTTGCCTCTAGGATGAAGAATCCAATGTTTGTCACCCACTTTCATAATTTCATTTCTCATTTTATTGTAAGATATGTACACCCATAATATAGATAATTAATCCATAAAATAATTAAAATCCAGGTGGTGAAATTTCTTATTTTCACACTTTGATTGAGACAGATGGAGTCGTAGAGGAACAAATTTGATTTTAACTTTTCATATTTGGCAGAATGGAGATGATGGGTTTTTGACAGCTTTTCATTAAAACGCAAAGCACAAGTATGAATCATTTAAGCCAGCAGCCAACACCGTTTTTAAAGCCAAAAGCTAGCCGTTTGGGGGTGATATAGTTTTCGCAAATAACATTGTTCGTGGTGTTAAAAGTGGATCAGAATCCTCTCTTAATTTCAGTATTTTTTTATTTTTTTATAAATTTTGTACCACTTATATTTTTGTGTTAGTAAATAATTATAATTTAATTTATTTAATTTATTAACTACTAATTATATTAACAAAATTTACTCGGATAAAGATTAGATCACGAGAAGATCTCGATCTATCAAAAGTCCTCTAAAAGAATAAATTGTGTAGTAAATTTTATTTTTTCAAAATTTGTGTGTGATTTTATAATTTTTTCGCTAAATATTAAAAATAATTTTTAGTTTCTCAAAATTATTTTTCATCATTTTAACAACAATCTGAGACTGGCATTTTTTCCTCAAAAGTGAGTTGGGAAGTCATTTTTTTTTAAAATATCCAAGTATTTTACCTTTTTATGGGAGATTCAGATTTTGGCTGTCATTTTCTTTTTTTTTAGTAATGCTAATTACATTAAAATAATGGATAATTTTCAGAAACCTCCACTAAGTTATCCTCAGTTTGATAGAAAGTACCTAAATATTCTCATAGACCTCACCTATTGTAGTACTGTTAATATTTCGTTTCGTATATGTTGGGTAGATTAGGGCACGATCGTAATTGAATAAGTTAATGATAAAAAATCCAAAAATTTTAAGATTTTCACATTGGCCTCGGGGCTTTATTCATCTCTTTCATCCACCAAAACTAGAAATACAACTCATCTCTCTCCTCCACCTAAATCCAAGCAAGGTAGCTCAAAACCCATTTCAAAAAATTGATCAATTACTTTGGTCACAAACTAGAGACCATGATGACGAAGTTGATGAGGCCAATATCGACAACGAAGCTGATGACGCCAATATCGACAACGAATGATACACAACTGCCAGGTAAGAGAGTATAGTGAGTTTCGCCATCGAACGCCCAATCATCCAGTTGTTTTGGAGCCGCGAACGAGGGATGTATCAATTTCTTTTAGTCCATGTTATTTTTATTAGCTAAAATTAGAAGTTTTAGTAAAAAATTGAAAGTGGGTCTCAAAATGTTTTGAGAACGTATTTGTTTCTCCTGATTTTTTCCATGGATTCATGATAGATGAAAGTGGTTGATGAAAATTTGCTTGACATGTATATAGACGGTATTTTGTTGAAGGGGTTTTTAATTTTTTTCTCCCCTTTTTTGGTGGTTTCAATTGTGGTATTTACATGCCTTGGGTTGAGAAAAACGAAAATGGTTTGTTGCACTCTTTTGTGTTGGATCAGTGAGTTTAGGCGATTTGAAATGGTTTGCGGCATTCAATTGATTATTTCATTTACGTGGTTTGAGATGGGAAAAGCATAATAAAATTCAATTGTTCCATATATCAATTTGGATGTGATTTGAAATTATGAACTACAAAAAATTAAAATTAATTTCTTATTATATTTTCAATTGAAAGTTACTATTGTCTTCTTTTTAGTACTTAGTATGCATTTTTCCCCATCTTCTAGTGGTGGTGTTGCACCCATTTTGAATTTGATCGGCATCTTCTTCTGTACATGCATGTTTCTTGGATTCCAATTTTTGTTTCATATGATGAAGCTAATTTAATTCCTCCTTTTTAATATCAACTTTGTTCATCTAGGTTTGCGATTTTGATCTTTCTCATTTGAAGGCAAACACATTTATGTCATCAAAATTTCCAATGTTTTTTATTTTATAGTATCCAAACTGCTTATAGCAATATGAGATTGAGAATATTTCTTTCATCATGTTAACCTGAGTGGATGGTGGATGATGTTTGTGTAAAAGATTTAAGTTATTTGTATTATAGAATATGTCTTCTGTTTTGATTTGCAATTTCACCATTAAATTGGCTTTGTAAATGATTAAAGCAAAATGCATAAAATGAAAACAATAGTAGCATTTCTGAGTGGGGTATAATCAGATGCTAAGAGGGTGATCCATGACTTGTAATTTCTATTGTCGTTATAATTGGACTAGATCGAGGTAAACTAACTTTTCTTGTTCTGGTTTTTTTTCATTTCTTTGTTCTAGATTTTTCTTTCTTTGTTTTACTTTTGGTTTCTTCCCCAACATATTTAATAACTGGCAGGAGCAAATGGAGAGGAAGACGGTAGAATATGCTTTAAAAAAAAAAAAGAAATAGCTCTAATTCAAAAATAAGTAGAAGAGAAAAGGGCAATGATTGAAGTTGTGGAGAAGAAATTCTTAATGAGTAGGAGATGACGACAAAGTGTTGCAATAGGAAGCAGTTTTAAAGTGCTATTCGATTGCTTTTGAAATCAAACTGTCTTTTGTACCTATTTATATACACACACATTTGTATTTGTAATTTGAATTTTACATTTTCTCAAGACAACTATGTATTTTTTAAAAAAAAATATGAATGTAACTAAAATATTAAAGTTTTTGAACTTATTACTCTATTTGATGATTTTTTATTTTTTAACTGACGAATATTCAATGTCATTTTTTTCCCTTAAGCGCATTTAAGGTGTTTTTTTATTGTCTGGTGTGATATTTGGTGCTCGGGAGGAAGGGTGATTTAAGTCTTTTTTGGTGTCAGGGGCAATTTTGTCTTTACATCAGTCAACAAGCAGTCAATAGATGGAAATGCAAACAGCAGGGGAGGTGTCTTATAATACACGGATACTTTCTATCAAACTGATAATAACAAAACCTCAGGGGAGGTTTTTGCAAATTACCCTTAAAATAATTTACCTTTCTCTATTTTTAGTAATTTCTAGTTTCAAGCACTAAAACAAACGGGAAAAAAGGTCAAAACTCAAAAGCACTGAAAAAAAGGGACTACCTGAATGGAACAAAACAGCAGCTTACCAATCCGCCACCATGTCATGTACACTTGTGCAAATCAGTGCTTCAAATAAAAAATATGTAATTTTTTCCTTTAAAATTTAATATGAAACTCAAACAATAACAATTAATTTTTACATTCTTTTTCTCTCATCACCTCTCCATTTCTCTCTTCTTCTCTCCTTCCCTTTCTTAAAATCAAACACCACCGAAGTCTTTTTGCATTAACAATGTAACTTTCGAAGCAATATCGATAAATTTCACTTTGTTTTCAAGACTCTTCGCGATGTAGAAAGGAGGAGAAATGTTCACTGAATAACTTATCAATAAACAAATCAAAGTACGAATTGATTTCTATTTTACTAATTATGATCTTGATAGCGCAGCCACTATGCAGAAATAATTATTCGAATCGATCAACAACAATGAACGCAGATTGA
Source organism: Citrus glauca (assembly GCA_029633175.1). NCBI lineage: Eukaryota > Viridiplantae > Streptophyta > Magnoliopsida > Sapindales > Rutaceae > Citrus > Citrus glauca. The sequence continues at coordinate 13,657,988 of JAQOOD010000009.1, forward strand.
GGTTCAAGATCGTCCCACGTAAAAGAAGAGAAACAATCTTTAAAAATCAAAGCAGTCAATTCTTTTGATAATGAAGGCTTGAAATAGTGTTAATCTTATTTTAATTTAAGTTACTCGGATGTATATGTACCAAACATGATCAAATTTATACAAGAAATTACCATTGATTGCTCCTTTCGCAAAGCAAATTTTGACTTTATTTTGTTCTGAAAAGAGCTGGAGATTGCCTTGGTACATGCACTGAATTTTCTGGATAGTCAAGTTGTGGTGGAACCTTATTGTATATGAACATGAAGGTCCCAAGATGGTCCTGTAGATGGTTTATTAGATCATAAGTTTTAATATTTTGAAAATTACGAAAAATATATATTTTTGATAAAATTTGGTTTAGCTACACAATCGTTGATTTCTTATGTTGATACTTTAAGGTGGTGAGAGATTTTCTTTCTCACAGAATATCGCATTCATTCCAGTATCTACGTATAATAATAATAATAATAAAAAAAAATTTCATTTTCTGATGTATTCATAATCTCTTTCTCACCACAAATTAGATCAGTGTAATAAGAAATTTAATTTTATTTGGACACTATGTGTTGACTTTTTCCAAGTTTACACATTATTCACCCAATTTTGAAGGACCATTAGCACGATACTGTTAAAAGCAAAAAGAGAAATGAAGAATAAGAGCATCTTGTTATATGACATTGGCTTCAAATAATATTAAAAAGAGAAATTTACCATTTAACTTATCATCTTTGTGTTTGACTTTGAGTTTGTAGCAAAAAGTCTTAAAACTAAGCAAAGAGTAAGCGTAAGGCCTTAGGACTACCTTTTTATCTCTCTCAGAACCCGTAAATCAGTACGGAGATATAAGAGATGTGAAGGAATTAAGCATCTTTAAAAAAGAAAAAATATTTAATGCATTAGTTCTTTTTGGATTTTCAGCAACTTGCATTGCCCAAATCATTATCTCAATTTTCTCATCAATTTACCCCCCTCGTTAACAATATAAGCTTTCGCACACGATCCAAGTTATTGATGATTGACCAGCATATATATCTGTTTTCTTGAAATCTTTTTCTGAATGATTCATTTGATCCTACAACGCATCAGTTCATTATCCTTCCCCATAAGCTACATGGTTTTATCATTTGATGTTGACATTTTAATATGTATTATCTTGCTTCCAAGACATTTCTTTGCGACTGATAGATACTACACAATCCATAATTGTATTCCCATCATACAAGGATCACCCACCCTTAAAAGAGAAAGAAAAAGGGAAAAAAATATTATGAAACTTATTAAGAATTTTACTAGTAGAAAAATCTCGGGGTAAATACTTCGAAAAGCATGAATTCTTTTGCAAGCGCAGCTCATATAACAACTTTAAAACATTTTAAGGAGAACAATTTCCTTGCAAAAATATGAGCCATACACCCACTGCGTTAATTATTAAAGGAAGCAATTAAGCCATTAGCACATTAAATATAAGCAAAACAACTTATAAGGACCCAAAAAAAAAGAGAAAAAAATTACACTTTTTTTCAGTTTTGAGTAACAAAATCACTCAATTGCATATAAACACCAACTTTATTCCTGCAACAACAGCTCCTAGTTCCCCAAAGACTTCTCTTCTTCTCTAACTCCGCCTCCTATTGGTAATACAAAAATTAACCAACCATGCTGCCAATAATTTAAAAATACCAAGTTTAACATAATCCTAAGCTTGCAGCGAGTTGCAGCAGCAGAAAGGAAACAATTAAGAAAAGTAGGTTAAAAATCTATTAATAAAAGTAACAAGATTTGAAAATTGAACCATGCATGCACAGAAACGTACCCAAACCAGGTCCAAAGAATTAGAGTTATGAGACAATCCAGCCAAATGCATGTTGGTTTCCCAGAAATTTCATACTTGCTGTTGTTCTCAGCTCCCTTAAATGCACAACTATTCTCTCCAAAACCCAATTGCTCCCTTTCCCTCCATTTCGTTATCTTCCTATTCTCTCCTTTTTTATTTTTTTTTCTCGTTCTCTCTCTGTTATTCCGAGGTATCCACCTTATTGAGTAGAATGCCTTCCGCTGTGGGTTATCAACCTCCCTTTACTACCAAAATGGGTTCTTCACAATAAAGAATTCCTTTCTCCCTCTTATTTTATTTTATTTTTATTACTATTCTTACCCCAACATTGATTTTGTTTGTTACAGAACTTAACCAAAGAATTAAGACACCTTATAAATTGGTTGTGGGCTGGGCTTAGTTATAGGTTAAAAAAAAACAACAAAGGAAGCTTAGAGCAATTAAAACAATGACAATAATAATAAAATAACATATATAATTATAAATAAGTAGATAAATTTGGGGTATTACGATAACTCCCCAAGCCACCACTGTATTATAACTGATAGACAAGAATAAAATAAAATAGAAAAAGAGTTTAAAAAGTTGATATAAGGAACCCTAGTCAAATACTCAAATGTCAGATCTAAATCCTTCGAACGAGCTAAAGGCCAACAATGAAAATTTCACGTAAAAGCAACCGGTATACCTGCAAAATAGCTTAAATTAAAAGTTTTCTCACTCGTTCAAGAGAGACGCCAACAATTCCAAAACTTTTGTTGGATCTCATATTTAAATTCTCAAAACTTCCTCCACCAATCTGACAACATCACAGAAAACAAGCAACACCACATTTAATTGTCTTTAAGCTGTAAAAAAGCTTCAAGCTTTGCAGATGCCAGGATATAATGAGAAACCAATCATAGAACATGTCATGAGCAAGGGCACAAGCAGAGAAAAGATCTTGAACGCCTCAGTGTGATGATAATCATCATGAAACAATATCAACAGATGTGATTTAGGGATACATCTCATATAACAACCTTCTTCAAACGATATTAATGTACGCCGATAGATCAATATAAAATAAATAACTCCATAAAGAAAGAGTTTACTTTCCGGGGGGGGGGGGGGGGGATGGGGGTACCTAAGGTAAAGGCTGAGCTCTGGTTACCATTCTTTCATTTGTATGTAAAGTCTCTCAAATTCTTTAGTCATGGCGTAAAAGATTCTCCTATATACATAATGAATAATGCTGTTAAAAAAAGCCCCTGAACTTAGAATTACTTCCACCTCTTTATATTCTTAGTTATAATAAGGCGTGAGTGAGTTTTGGTATATTTAATGGCATATAGAATGGTATCTACCCCCATTTTATCTTGCAATTACAAAACCTCGAAAGCCACTTGCAAAATCCGAATTTAGATGAATGGACTTCAAATGAAAGGATTTTCTTGCAAAAGCTACAAAATACAATGGCATAGTGAAAATGGGAAAACAAAAATATAAAGCAAAAGAAAAAGTTTCCATCTGATAAAACAAATACAAAAAATCCAGGTTTCTTATTTGCCATGCCAATATTATTCATGAAGAGCTAATCCAATTTCTTTTCCAGATAAGGTTAGTAACAATTTATCTGTAAATAACTGAACCAACTTGGTTATTAAGACATTACTCTTTCGGTTCTACACTCATTTTCTGCATGGTTGCAGTTCCAACGGCCACATTCGCCAAAACGAGTCCACTCTCCCCATTTCACTTATTTCCCCAGCGTTTAGGTCTCTCAAAGTGCAGCAGCAAGACATGAACTCCTATCATTATAAGCAATATAAAAAGCCCTCCTAAAAAATCCACCGCCTGTTTGGTTAGAGAAACTCCATTACTCATTGCCACAATCTCAACGTTCACCCCTTTCATCAAAACACAAGCATTACTTACCCATGTTTAGACATAATTTATTTTTCTGATATCACATCATTCAGGGAAAAAAAAAAGAATCAAATTCAGTTAAACAAAGAATCACTCATCAAAGATAAGCAAAAGAAAAAAATCAATGAATAACAGAAAGAAACTTCTTATAAAAATTCAATAAAAAAAATCTAATCATCTTTTCTGGTTAAGTGATTTCGTCAGCAAATAAGACAAAATAGAAATTCTAAAATCTACTTAGGGTTTCTAGCTTTGGGAATTTTTGCATCCAATGACAAAATCGGGTTCCAAAAAATTGGAGGTTTGGACAAAAGAGAAAGAGATTAGAAAAGAAAGAAGTGCAAAGCCAAATGGAGGTTGCCCAAAACCCCCAGGATATTTTTTTAAATCCCGTGACCCAAGACATGTTTGGATCCTCTGATTTAGTGGGAGAAAGAGGGAGAAAGGAGCAGCCTTTCCTTTCTCATCCAACACGCGTTTAAGCTGCGATGCCTCCCACTAACTCTTTTATTATCTTGTAACATATGACATATCTTGTTTATTATTTTTTTTATTAATTTTTTTAATGGGGAGGAGGCTAATGTAATGCCTCCCACTAACTCTTTCTCGGAGGAGGCTAAAGCTGCAGAAGTAACAGCCAAGTTAATAAATTAATAAAACAATAATAAACAATTGAGACGATCAGTGCTTTTACTGATGAAAGATTCGACATTGGATACACTCACTTACATAAAGAAGTGAGTTCAAAAGTTCTTACCCGTCAGTCATCGCATATACAAGATGATCAATAGTATTTCTTTCCGCCGGTTAATACACGTAGGCGGCGTTCACGATTTGAATTAGGGTGAAAATCTTGGAATTCAGACCGTGGAGCCGGGGTGAGAATAGATTATTTGAAATAAAAGTATAGAATCGAAATTAAAATTTAAGAAATGAATTATTTCTCTTATTGCGGGACTACGATAACTTTATAGACTATATCTGCAAGGCTTATAAAGGCAGTGTCGTGCCTAAGGATTGCGGCAATCTATCCCACACCACCAACCACTATGGGTCAAATAAGAGCATGCTTTTCCAGCAAGCTATAATAAGGAGATAACAACATTACCACAAGATGAGCATGATAGCTTCATTGTAGACGCCTCGTACTTTCATACGCACTTTCCAATGTGTTTGTGACTGTTAATGAGTCCCCGTGAGGTGTTGGTAAGGTGTTGATAGTTTGATTACAGGTTGTTAGTTGTTCTCTAAATGTGTAGTTTTAATTTATGACTTTGAAATTAGATTAACTAGTTGATGTTGAATGGTATTTGTATAGAGAGCTGTTGGCTGTTGCATATGTAACGTGTGAGCTTTCAATTTTCACGTATGTGAAAAAATGAGTTGAAGTATTTCATAGGTTATATATTTGGAAATTGCTGAAAAATAAATGTTATGCTGTCAAAGTTGTAAAATTTATTAATTTTACACATGTTTTATGAAGAATTATAATTTTTTTATTTAAATAAAAAAATTGATATAAAAATTTTAAAATTTAAGACTTCTATAATTAAGATTTTTCTAAGTACTAATAAATAATATATTTTTTAAACATGTAATTTAAATTAATCACTAAAGAAATTAATACAGTACAGTGAAGCATCAAACATAGTGTAACTAAAAAATAATACGATATAATATAACCTAAACATGGTATAATATTATTGTAATTAATTGCTAATGTGATACAACATAATACAATATATTTACATTAAAATAATGTAATACATTATAATACAATACAGTGTACGAAACACACCATTAGTGTTAAAGAGATATAATTAATACTATTTTCTAACCATTAATTCATTTATTATTTGGTTTTCCAAGAAAAAAATTAAATTCTTTACCTTTTTAGTTTTCTAAAAGAACTTAATTAGTTAGTGGTAGAACTTTTGGTATTCCTTTTAATTTCTATTAAGAACCTTATAATCTCAAAAATCAGTAGATGAAAAAATTTCTTGCTCGCTTCTTTACAAATAAAATTATTACATTTATTGGTTCATTTAAAAAAATAGTTTCTTGAAATACAAAGTCTATATCTATTATCTAATCATTAATTCATCATCTTAACTTTTTATATGCTACCAATCTATATATTATATTTGAAAATAAGATTGATATAATTAATTTTTTTTTGTTTTTGTAACAATTTTAGTAAAAGTAAAAAAGTTATCTTCTTAACTATTTTTTAGGCTTTATTTTTAAAATCTTTTAGGATCTTTTTTTTATTAATAGTGAAATTAATTAAAGTTGGAATTGATTTTAAGTCATTTTTTAAAGTAATCTTTTAGGATCTTTTTTATTATTCGTGAAATTTAAGAATTAAAGATGGAATTGATTTTAAGCCATTTTTTTAAGTATTGAAATTACAGAATAAAAAGGGTTTCATATATATATATATATAAAAAAAAAAACACAAAGCCCCAAATACTCTTATAGATTCGGTTCACCGGAGAGTAGGAGGGAGAGGAGTGGAATTCGAAGACCTCTCAGATTTCCAACATTCAGTTAGCAGTAATGAGGGGGACATTGAATTCTATGGAATTCGCAATTGCTATAAATTGTGGAATTCGGTTTTCCCTGAGTGAGGAAATCCAATTCTAAAGAAGGGGGAGAGTAAAATTTCATTTTGGTCCCTTAAAAAATCATTTAATTTGTGTGAACATATTAAAATGATGTGGCTCCCCTCCCCCCCCCCCCCAAAATATTACCAGGGCAAGAGATATATAATCACAAAAAGAAAATTCAGATTTTCACTTAATTAATTAATCATTTTTTTTGGAAAAAAAAAGATAAAAGTAATTGAGGAAGGAAAAATCATAACTTCGTTATTTTTATGTTGAAAACTGAATGAAGATTATCTACTATATGATGTATATTTATTTATACTTTTATTTGAAAACTATAAATGCAGAAAATTAACAAAGATCAAATCAATTCATAATAAATTTTCTTTCAATTCTAATTCTTTTAATTTTCTATTTTTAGATTAAATCAATTTATAATTGAATATTTTTGAGAATTTTTTGAAATCTCTGGATAATATAATTGAATAATAATTTAGACTTTTTTTCCTTATTATGATTTTGTAATTTTATTTTATTTTTTAATTTCACGTAACAACAAATATTAAAATTTTAACACAAAGGGTTAAAATTGTTCAAGTAAAAAGTAATCTATCCTTTTCCACTTCGAATTCCTTACCGAATCAAACAATGAAAATTAAAATTCCCTCTACCCTCTTCTCCACTTCTCTCCTTTCCAATCATTTCTTCAAATCAACCACCACCTAAAGCGGGTCCTGTCTATGGGGCGCAGTTCGGAGATGAAACATGTAATGGTAGGCAATCTTTGGGGCTGACTCCAATTTGATCACCGCCACCTTCAAGCTGGTTCAAATTGAATATCATTGATGCTGCAATGAATGATGAATCAGACGGGTGGGGATAGCAGGACTTAGGCGGCCACAGGATTCTGGGCCTATTCATTTCTCGGGCCATCTTCGTAATGGACCTTTTGGTCTTCTTAATTAGGCCCGGGCTTGCTGTAAACCCCACTTCAATCCCTCAAAGCAAATGTTTTTGGCAGCTTGGGTCCCGCGTTTCTACTGTGCAAATCATTTTTGTTAATCAATTGTCTAAGACTACTGTACCATTTACTCTGAAATAAATTGAAATTTCATTTTTACATGGAGAGATTTGAGTAAAGTAGTACATCCTCCAAACACGCATCAAAATTGATTAACAGATTATTTATTACAAGTAGACAATGGATTAAATTATTGTATTTTCAAATTATATTAGGAAGAAAAAATTATTTATAGATGCAACATATATTCATTCTTCGCTAAATCCACAGGTAATTAAAAGTTTCAAATATATATATATACACGTAATTGCCTAGAGTCCACCAAGGTTCTAATTTAATCAACTCAAAATAAACTTTTCACAACAGTCACATTTTTTATAAATTGGGATATTAACTCCTTTATTCTTCGAAAGCTTATTGTTGGAATTGGTTGCTGGGTTTCCAATTATCAATTGAGCTGTAGTCGTTAACACACAACCGCACATACTGATGGTACAGTCAGATCGAATCTGTTATAAACTAATTAATTGCAATAAGTTTCTTTTACCAACTATATGATTGGCTGTTAATTAATGGGATCCGCCTATGGTACCACAGTGGTACCATACCACTGCTGTTACCAGCCCTTGAATCCAGCACTGGATCTACTGTGGGCTGGATCCAAGGGCTGGTACCAGCAGTGGTATGGTACCACTGTAGTACCATAGGTGTGCCCTAATTAATGACCAAAGAAGAAATTATAAGTACTTCTCCTAAAGCTAAGATTAATGGATCAAAACAACTTCAGATATTTCCCAATAAGCCACTAAATCAGGATCAAATTCGCAAGTCAGTATTCCTCAAGATTTTTCCATTTCATGAATTAACAGGTCTGCCATTACTGGGTCAAAAGCTAATAAAAAATTAATTCCTTAGCTTGCTTTCTAAATCATCCTTAATTTTATATGTTCGGTTCCAGCTGTAGCCTTATACATATATATATATGTATATAGACACACACACAGACATCAAATGGCCACAACTTCCAGGTTACTCTCATCATCGTCAGTTGAACTTGGCTGCAGGTTTTGGATGTGGTTCGTTTCTGCTTCAATAACGTTCTCTTCGTCAACGTTTTCCGCAATTTCTTGATTCCGGTCCACACGAGTGATCATGATACGTCGAATCCAGTTGAAGCAACGCTTAAACAGAGAAGCTAACGTTGCATAACAGAGTGATAAGGTTATGAGGCAAAAATAGGGCACCAGGAAGAGAAATGGAGCCAAAATGACAGACGCAACCACCGAGATAACCAACAGAACAGAGGGTTCTCCACAACTCACGGAAATGGAGCGGCTCACACTGACAGTGAGTCTGATAGGTGTGAGGAGGAAGAGCAGTAATGGCATGATGACGGCAGGAATCAGGAGCCAGAATTCTAGCTTTAAAATTGGATTCAAAAGTATCTTACTAGTACCATCCTGGACGTCCCATGAGTTGCCATCCTGATACCTGAGGAACAGGAAAAAGATGATAAGGTTTAGCAAAGGCGGAAACAAATACCTCACATCAATTAACAGATCCATGCTTATGAGGAAGATCAATTTGGCAATGGCAGGGCCTTGAGTTTTGATTTTTTTTTTTTCTTTCTTCCTCTCTGCTGCTAAAGATGCCGAGAGCTCTGGGGATGTTGCAGTTTGAAAAGGATTTATAGAGCTTTGGGGATGTTGCAGCTGCGAAAGGTGGACAAACTCTATTCAACGCGTGCAAAGGTGGGAAGATTACTGTTTTGGGAAGATGGACGTCCAGGATGGTACCACGCTTTGTTTTCCAAATGAACGCAAGATTAGGGAAGTACGTCCAGGACGGTACCACGGAAAGTTAACATTAATTATTATTAAACGACCAGATACATCATACCTCATGTCACTTGATACACAAACTTAACATATAATTTTATAAATGTAGCACTTTTTATTTTTAAGAATAATTTTTCAAGAACATCAGGCCACATTCAAGTGCTTTTTCTTTTAAATGATTTAACAATCGTATTTTGAAAACAAGAAAACAAATAAATACAGCTAAAATTTTAAGGCTCCCAAAAATAAGACCCATTGTGGGATTGTTGCTACTTATAAATAATTTGGTTATGTTGTGTCAATAAAATTATTAATTACATGAAGAAAAGTAACTAGATGTTTGATAAATTATTCTATCGTTGTGAGCTTTAAAAATAACATGTATCAATGATGAAATTATAAACTTATTTTAACCTGTTTTGAATTAAAATAATTTTTCAAGAAATCTTATTTACTTAGACTACTATAAACTTTCTTTTAAGATCCATTATAATAAAATTTTGCCTTCACTAAATATCAAAGTTCGTGGGCCACATGTTGTTGACTCGACGGGAAAATGAAAATGTTTATAATATACTTGAACCTGAAGGCATAACCGAAATCCTCGCCAAGTTGAATCTGCAGGCATGACAGAAAAGTGCATCAACAGTACTCCAATATCCTAGCAAGTGAATTTAATGCCATAGGCTTTTTAAAAGTAAATATTAAATGAATTTAATGCCATAGGCTTCTTAAAAGTAAATATTAAATGAATTTAATGCCATAGGCTTCTTAAAAGTAAATTTACAAATTCTAATTACGTCTTCTCGACGTCTATATGTTGACCGTGAATCCACTACTTTGACAATTATTTCACGTATTTCACTTTTGTTGGCAAAATTTTGGCACCCCTAAATTTATGATCGGATTCCTTTTGCAAGTCTCTTAGATCAATTTATATGTTGACATAGTCCAGATGTTTACGAGTTAAATAATCAAATTTAGTCCAATGTTCGGATAAGAATTAAAGCGCATCATTCAAATATTAATGACTTCCACTACCACGCGAGCAAAAATGCAAACGGTAGGTGATTTATTTTTATTGCTCTTTCACTGCCACATGATTTATTTGCATCTCAGTACAGATGCAACTTCCATTATCCAAGCCATTCTCCCTATTTTCTTTACTTACTAATTTATTTTTTAAATTTTCTTAATTTGGAGTTTAATAAAGAAGAAGAAATAATCTTGAAAACTCCTTTATTTGCAACAGAAGTCCAAAGGGATCGGTGACACAAAATGCGTACTATTTTCACACGTATGAGAGAGCTAAGCAACATAGAAAAGAGATATAACATCAAAGTTCCCAAAACCTTTATTAACTTTCTTTCCTTGCCCAGAAGCAAAAACATTATTCTCCGTTAAAAACAGCTATAAGAACTTGGAACATCCCAAGACATTATTCTCCATTTCCTCATCTTTTTATTATTCATGGTAACATTGTACTATAAATGAAATAAATGCATTTATCCGCACCCATATCGATTGAGGAGACAAATTAAAATTTCCCATGCATAATAAACCAATTATCCTATCCACAGGTACAGTTAAAATTTCACATAGACAAATTTATGAAAATGCCTGGAGCCTACCAAACTTCTTAGTTAATCAGCACAAAATAGAACATTTGACAGCCACTTTTTGATAAATTGGGTTATTAATCACCTTTATGTTCTTTGAAACCTTATTCTTGGAATTGGTTGCTGAGTTTCCAATTATTAATTGAACTGTAGCCATTAATATACATGCATATTTATGCTTATGGTACAGTCAGATGGTATCTGACATAGACTGATTAATTATTACATGTTTCTTTTACTAGCTAGTTGGTTTTTTAAACATGAATTTTGCTACACGTTTACCTTACATTAAACGTAAGGTACAACTCCCTTTAAACATATATATATATGAATTATCTAACATTATTAAAGATTATAACAAAAAAAATCTGTAAATTTTATTATTTAAATATCTATTTATTTATCTATGCAGTAAATAGAAGAGTGAAAAAATAAACTCTCCTCTAAAAGACTCTTCAAATAAGACGATAATATTATTTTAATTAAATATTTTCCTTTACCAAATTTAATTACCCTTCATTTTATAACTTTAATTATTTTAGTCAAATCTTCTATGCTAAGTAATTTTATGTTGATTTTAAATGTCGTTGTCATTGTTGTTGTTATATTTTAAATATATTTATCTTTTAGTAATTCTGTTAATATATTTTTTGATTTTATGTTAATTTCACGCGCCTGCAGGGTTCATTTTGAAAAAAATTTACTACATTTGTGACCATTATTATTAGGTTGAATATGTTATTCTTTTAATCTTAAATTTTAAAAATAAACGCAAAATCTGAATGCACAAAGCTGGTGGATTTGGCGCAAATAGAAATTATTTTTTCAATCTTTTGGTTGTGTTTCATTCTTATAGATAAAATATCAGATCCTAGATGTATATTGGTCCATTTGGCTTTAGTTACATGACATTATTTTTTTCGGAAAATGCTATATTCCCCGGGTCAAACCCCAGGGAAAATCCCGAATTATTGAAACGTGATCGTTTTGGCTCTTTTTTTTTTTTGGTTGCATGAAGTGTCGTCGTTTCATCTTGTAAAAAGAAAACAAAGTCAGATTTTGCACGCTCTTCCTCAGCAACGAAAACAGCTCTTGGCCAAAAGTCTGATTTCCATGGCGGCTTGTTTTTGATAGTCAATCGAATAGGACTCAAGATCTGCAATGAGCTGGCAAATCAGATCATCGGAGTTCTCCGAAACACACGCCATTAAAAGTCTCCGGCTCTCGGACGACGCCGTCGAAAATTCACCGAATCTGTCGCTGTTACACTCACTGAAAGTAGACGAATCATCATCCACATCACCATAGCTTGTCCCCATATACGTGAAATTCACACGATTTTCCGTCTCCATTTTAGTATTTGTGTCTATTTGCTATCAGAATTTTAGGAATTGTTTGTTGTGTAAAAAAAATCGGGTAACAAGTATCCCAGAGTGAGGGGATTTGGGTTGTGAAGAGTGAAGGAGAGATGTGAAGGCTTTATCGCTTTAGCTGCAGAAGATATAAGGGAGATGGAAAATGCTATATTCCCTGGGTCAGATGAAAACGAACAGGAGGGGAAGATGAAAACGAAGAGGACAAAACGAATGACAGAAAATGAATGCAAATTTCCCTGGTGAAACGAAGAGGGGAAGATGAAATCAGAGAACGAAGAGAGGAAAACGACTTCGAAGAACGAAGGGGGAGAAACGAAGAGGAGAGCTTTTGTTAGAGTGAAACGGCAGCGTTTCAAATAAAAGCAAAACGACATCGTTTTGCTTTAATTTTCGGAGTTTAACTCGGGGCAAATAGCAGAACTGTTTTTTTTCAGCGCTGCTACTCTCCCTGAAATCAAACCTCGAGTCACGCCTCGAATTGTGAAAAACGATGTCGTCTCCTTTTGCTTTTATTTTCAGTCGAAAAAGGTGGGCAGCACATGGGTGAGCATATGCTTCAATTAATTCGAAACCAAAACAAAGTCTTTTTGCTTCACTAGTTCCTGCTTTATCCTTCTTTTTGCTTTCCTTTCCAACCACAACACTCGGCACCCAGAACTTCCACAAACTGCAAATTGTAAACTGCAAACATTTCCATATGCTAGCTCCAACCACAATCATTTTTCACAGACCATTTCTATATGCTAGTTCTTTATGCATGTGACCGAACACAACTTTCATGTGTCTGTCTGCTTGTGCATATATGATGGAAACTTATATGGATTTCTCCAATCACTTGAATGATTGTATTCTCAAATGTTGTTTGTGGATTCATGTGATTTGCTGTTCCAAATGATTGTGTTGAAGTCTTTGACACTGATTTGGGAAGGCTGTTGGTTTTAATTTTGTTCACTATTAGAGTTGTAGTACTTCTTCCATGTCTATTTCTTTTTCTTTTTTCGTCTTCCCTGTAATTTAATCAATTTTAAATGCACTAGATGCCACATGCTTTGTCTGCATATTTGTCTCTGGGCATAGTCTGAAGGTGTTTTTGCCAACACAAAGCTTATTTAGGGAATGCATGTGGAGCTCTTCTAAGTGCCTGCTTTTCCATAAATCACAAAATTTTAACATATCAAAACTTAATGATTCGTGAAAGTTGAGTGCTAAATTTAAATGCCAACTTGCACATGGGCTTCGGCATAAGGCAGCCAACAACGGTTCCTCAACGTAAGCACTTGTTTGAAATGCATTTCTGTTTGCAGGAGCAAGAACTATTGCTACTGTTTGCAGAACAAAAACTGATTGTAGAACAAAAAGTAAAGAGTTCTGCTATTTACTCCTGGTCAAGCCTCGAAAAATTAGTAAAACGATGCCGTTTTGATAGTAACAATTCTTTTCCTTTTCCTTTGCATGTCTCTTTGTTTCTCTATCACTTTTCATTTTTTATTTCCTTGCTTCTCAGCTGTCCCTTAACTGTTATTCTAGCAATAGACTTTCTCATCTTTGAATTTTCATCCTTGAGTACTTCCACAACCATAAATTCATCATTATAGACTTCACTTGGAATGTTGTCTTTTTTCCATTCTTGAACTACTTCAATTACATCTTTTAGTATAGGATCCTCATCTTCCTGTATTTCTTCATCTTATGAGATAACAAATAAATTTCACAACTCATCTACTTTTAAGCAATTACATATTATACTCAAACATCTTATCCCCTTAAAAAGATAAGCTTCAACATACAAAACGAAACATATATGTTTAATCTGAAATTAAAACCCTTCAATCACTGCCACAAACCCAGATCACAAAATTCACAAATAATGATAAAGAGCCAAAAAATTTAAAAATCTCTACAGATCACACATCAACCAAGATATCACGTTTTTTTTCCTCATTTGGTGGTGACTGATTGGCTTTGTGTTGATGGATGTGGTATAACATTTTTGACCAAATTTCAAACAAACACAAACAGAAACGCTCAAACACAAACACAATCGGGACTAGAGTCGTGGGCGATTATCTCCTATGTACAAATGAAACGGTGGTGGCTGTCGGTGGTGGCAGTGGGGTGGTTGGGTATGCACGAAGGCTTGATTTCAAGACAATAATGGCTGGAGTTGGCCTCAATCAACGAAGGAAAGGAAAAACAATTTTAGCATCAAACAGTGCTTTTTTTGGTTAGTAAAACAGAGCCGTTTTAAATTCTGGATTTAACTGGAGATTTAACTTGGGGCAAGTAGCATTTTCTAAAAGTAAAACAAACGAGTCCAAAAGAAAAGAAAAAATGCATCGAAACGATGCGTTTCATTCGGAGCGCAAGTCGGGGCAAATAACTTTTTCCTTCTTTCTTTTTTAATATGGAGTTTAGTTAAGAAGAAAGAATCTATTTGCGAATATTCAAATGCCACGTGCTGGTTCATTGGTCCATTCGGTAATTGGATACATGGAAAAAAAATCGGTCGAGAAATTTAGGAGGAGACTTAAAAGAGAAGACGAAATACTGATTACGGGGCTGATCAACGAAACTCCAAGATGGCTGCTTTCACCATTGGACTTTTAACTTACTGTTGATATCACTTTTCGATCGCGAAACTCCAAGATGGCTGCTTTCACCATTGGACTTTTAACTTATGTTGATTTCAATTTTCAATTCCAAAAATATTGAAAAGGGTATTTCATATTTCCACTTGTTTACAAATTTCCCTAGTTTATTTGGTATACTTCTCAATTAAAACAGGATATGATCTCTAGTCAATGATGGAAACGTCCGTGTCCTCAACAAAAAAGGAAAATAATATTAATAAGGCAATGAATATACCATAATCAACTTCAACCATCAAGTAAATCCTGTATTATAAAGTTGAAATCTGGCTTATTTTAACTTGCATGACATTGATGTTGATGGGTCACTCACAATTAGCTGCTGTAAACTGGGTATACCATTAGTACAGTAGTAGTACATATAAAATTTGATTTGTGATACAAATAAAGTCTACACTCAGTCGATGCTCGCGCATTTTGTATATCTTAAACGATGTTGACATTTCACTTGTCCTTTATTAATTTGAAATCTCATTCTTGGATTTAGTTGATGTATTATAATAATACTGTATAATATTTAGTACTATATTGTATTAATTTTTAATAAATATTTGATATTACAATGTATTATATTAAATTTTTAATGAGTAATTTAAATTATATATTTAGAAAATAATATTTATTAATAGTTAGAAAAGTATTAAATATATAATTCTTAAATTTTAAAAAGTTAATATTTTTATAAAATTTTAATATTTACTCTTATCATTAGCAAATTCTCAATATTTATATAAAATTTTAATGGCTGCTAGTGAGTGTAAGGTACTGGAGTCTGGATATATAAAAATGAAAAACCGAAGAAATCTAACACAAAATTTTATTTAATATACCGCTCTCCATATCATAACTAATTAAACCACCGCTTCTTTTTTCGGAAAATCATAAATATTACAATGGAAAAGACAAGAATAAACAAATCTAGAAAAAAAGCACAAGCAGCACTACGTATCCAACATTGATTTGCTCCCAGAATCAGAGAAGTGCTTTTCAAGTCTTTTCTTTAAAGAAGCCGACAATAGTTAGCAGCTAAACTAAAAGGGGCAATAGATACCGTGCAGAATCAAACACCGTTCAAACCAAAAAGTCTTGGATTCCACTTTATAAATAGTAATTACAATTATTACATGCAAAATGGTTGGGGCAGACAAAAAAGAGAGAATGATGAGATCTTTTAAAAAATGCGGGGAAAGGCAAAATGGTGCTTCCTTGATCGTTTATTTTATTTTATTTTTTTGGGGCTCGAATATGCGCATTTCTGTTATGCCGCTGGTGAACACACCGACAGCAAGGTTTCCACACTTTTCAAGCAAGTGCTGAATTTTAGAGAAACGAGTGAATGGCAAAAAAGAATACAGAGGAAAATTCAGAGAAGAAGAAGAAACTAAGTCCAGAATTTATATATATCCCATCAAATACAACAATAAAAATACTTATAGCAGCAAGAATATGCTCACAGTTGTCAAAACTAAATAACAACCTTTTTCTATAACAAAAATTATTCTCTAAATAGCTAAGGCCGTTAGAAACCGAGTCCTCTGCTCATATATGTTCAGTGTGTATAATCCTTGAACCATTTGGGAGGCTTCCTTAACGCGACTTGGCTCGATGTTATCTTAGGGTCGGTTTTGGATATCCTCACTTGAGTTTGCCTGGGCCTTGTTTGGGGTTGTATCACTTACCTTGTTTAGCTGGCGGCTTTATGTGATCCTGTGATACTGCCAAGAACCTTTGTACTTCCCAATCCCAATACCTTAACCACATCCATCAGGAACCTTTTTGATTTGAGATTTTTTATTTCCCCCAATATTAAATCTTTTAATCTTTCATTATGTGCTCGAAATCTTATATATATATATATGATTGTCCAGCTTGTGTGGTTTATGATTGTCCAGTAGTTGAGAATGGGTGTCAGCAAAATACACACAAGGGATTACGATTTCACTTTTAAAATTTATAAATCTAAAACAACACTACGCCCGTACGCCGTACGAGAAAGGAAACGAGAGAGCGTGGGACCGTGAGGGCCAAGGCCGGTGACTCGGTTTCAGTACAACTAAGCGTCCACGAACCTAAACATCTCCTTTTGTCAAACAAACTCGAAAGTGCTCCTAACTTCCCAACCGGCAACTGATAAATATACTATTAACAAAATAAATAAAGTGAATTTATTAAAATAAAATTTTATTGGCCAATTCCTTTGTTGCCTCTCTGGACCCATTCACCACACCTCCGAAGACATAAAGGATGGTGCCACGTCAGCCCCTTACACTGACGTGGAATAACGGCATTCCTCGACCAACGTGCAAAATTAAAGCTTAATTAACGACTACTGCCACGTCATGGCGCTTCGTGGGGTCGTGACCCCCTTGATAAACGAGATTTTCACATCTTCGAGTGAGTGCTTCTTGATCAGTTAATGTTCGTTCTTGCCATATATGTAAAAGGGGACAATTAGTTAATGTTCATTCTTGTCATCCATTTTTGACTCTTGTTTGCAAGCCCATATCTTCCACAGTAAGTTCACTTCGGTGGATTGTGAACACTTCGCCGCTAATTAAGCGTACTAAGCATCAACATACTTTTTCGAAATTGATGAATGATAGAGATCTATTGGGACGAGGGATATTAACAACACGTGTTGCAATAATCTGTGTGGGAATTACATTTGACAATCGATGAACTATAGATGATGGTCAGTTTATGTATGCTGCTGTTTTCAGTCGTGCCATTATCTACCCTGTCATTGGAAAGCCGGTACATATAACACGGTTCGCATTTATTATTATATTGTCATACCGTAATATTAATTTTTTTAATATTGTCACTAACAAATTAAAAAAATATAAATTTTAATACATTAACAAACAAAAGAATATATAATTTTTGATATATTAAAATTTATTAAGAATATATCCAAACGGATGACAAAAAGTCAACATTGTCCCACTGACAAGAAACTTAGTCTTCCTCTTTCTTAAAAAAAAGAAAAAACGAATCTTAGTCTTCCCTCTTATTTTAAAAAATGCAATCTCGCCGAGTAACCCAAAAAAGAGTTAAGAGCCAGAGAACCTTAGCTTTCTATCCTTGCCCAAAATCAAAAACATTTTTCATTAGCAAAGAGCTACAAGAACTTGGAGCATCCTAAAATCAGTAACATAATTGAGAATCAATGCATGTATCCGCAATCATTTATTTAGTACCAAAACCAGTTTTAAATTTCTGACAGACTTGCTTAATTGCCCAAATTCTACTAAGTTCTTCAGTTAATCTGCTCAAATACAATCTACAGTTACGTTTAAATAAATTGAGTTATTTAATGCCTATAGCCTTCGAAACCTCATCATATTGCTACCAGAATTATTCCACACCAAACAATCAACACATGAAATGCAGGACCTTCAGACGGAGGAAATACCGCTGAAGAAAAATTAAAAACCCATAGGAGCACTAAATACTTCTCCTATTACTAGTAATGGAACAAAACAACATCATAATACGCTCAATCTACCATTAAAGAAATAAATCCATACCAACGACAAGCTAACACATGACATTTTTCTAGAATTAATAATTCAGCAACCAAAAAAGCACAGCAATTATCTGCTTTTTAAATAATCCTAAAAACAGGAAAATGACTTATTTGTGTCATAAAAAGAACTTATAAACACTTATTTTTTAATCTATTTTATTTCCAAGCAAAAACAACATTCTTCTATTCTTTCTTCAACAGGAAAACAGGTTATGTTACAGTAGTCACTAGGCAGTAGGCAAAACACTTGATAGCTAAATATGTAAAAAGAAATAAAAAAGAGTTAAAAAAATTACAAAAATTAAAATCAAAATACAAAAAATTAAAAATTAAAATATCAAACCCCTTCTTCAGAACAATCCAAACAGGGACTTAGCGGTTCTTAATGTAACAGTTCTTCAAGTAACAGCAAGTAACCGGCCACTGTAACCCCAACTTTTCGACATAGAACTTGAACTCTGGAAGAGATAAAAGAAAAAGACATAGATGACTGACTGAATCCGACTGAGAGAGAGTTACCAATATACGGCACTGGTCAGCTCCAAGTTGAATTTGCAAGTTTGGGTTGGAGTCCCAGTCCCACAGGTAGTGAAAGTAGGTAGTTATCCTAACCAGCTGAAAGTATCAAACCTGTTTGAATAAGCCTGCACAATACAAGTTAATCATCAGCAAAGGAGGAGGCTGTGGCACATCATGTACTAATTATAAAATATGTAAAAATAACGCATTTTACCAGTCACAAAACCATTTTTTCTTTAGAGATAATCTCCCCATAGCATCTATAGATATGGAAAAAAAAAATGACCTCAAAGTAGAGCAGTCTCCTCTTTTTCACCAAACAAATACAACCATTTCAATTCACACCTGAGCTGAGAACCATTCTAGTTTCAATTTTCAACCAATGAAACAACCATAGCATTCTTACAAAAATTTAAAAAAAAAAAGAAATAACCATAGAATAAAATAATTCTACTCTAATTCAAATGTTGCTTCAGAATTTAAGATTTATGCTAGACACAATTGGTGTCTAGCATAAATCTTGGTCGCTGTATTGTCTCTCTGTGGCTGGATTTTTCCGTAGTATAAAGACCTAACAATCCAAGGATGAAGTGGAAAAAGCATAATTGTTCTGAATTACCAATTCTTTCTATAGAACCCTTTACTTTGTGTATATAACTGAATACTGTTCTTGATTCTTTGGAGAAACATATTTGTCCTCCTCCTATACTGGAAATGATTATGATTTCTCTGGACTTTGTTACTGGAACTTTTAATTTATCAGTTTCCACAAACGGTAAACACTATCACAATTCGAGTGTGTGTGTATAACCATCCTCTAACAAAGTGAGGATCCCTATAAAAAACCCCCAAAAAAAAAACAGATTTTATTCTCATTTTGTTAACGTGAAGATGTCACTAGAATATAAAAAAACACATATTTCAATATATTAAAAATTGTATCTGTTAGTGTATTGAATTTTTTTATTTACTGTAGTGCCAGACTCTTTCTACAAAAGTGAAACAGATCATTCTTGTTAATTTCCCCAGATGATCAGTTTCTTTGGTAAACTACTCTAGCACTTATAGCCGCTGGGACTTCATACAATAAAAAACACATAAAGGTGAAGTTAGGCCAAGAAAAATAAGCTATTGGAATTGAGTAATAACCATGAGAACCACATTGCTTTCCATAACAATGACTAGAGGCATCAAGCATATGATCAAAATAACAGCATGGGAAATAATCTCTCAGCCACTTATAAGTCATCAATCAAAAGCATGCCCCTTTAAGATGGCAAAAATTTATACACACACACACAGTTCAATCTCACTAGAGTTTCAGAAACTAGCATTATCGAGATTATGCCCTTCATTTCTATGCTTGGTCATTGGTACACATCCGTGTCAAAAGCTAGCCATTCCCAAGTCCAAACGGATGACAAAAAGTGAACATTGTCCACAGATAAGAAATTTGGTCTTCCCTCTCATCTTCAAAAATGCAATCTTGCCAAATAACCCAAAAAAGAGCGAGAACATCACATTGCCAGAGAACCTTAGCTTTCTATCCTTGCCCAAAAGCAAAAACATTTTCCATTAGCAAAGAGCTACAAGAACTTGGAGCGTCCCAAAATCAATAACATAATTGAGAATCAATGCATGCATCCGCAAGCATTTATTTAGTATGAAAACCAATTTTTAATTTCTGACAGACTTAATTGCCCAAATTCTACCAGGCATTTCAGTTAACCTGCCCGAAATACAATCCACAGGTGCATTTAAATCAGTTGGGCTATTTAAATGAAATACAGGACCTACAAACCTCATTGAATTGCTACCAAAAGTACTCCATGCCAAACAATCAACACATGAAATACACTAATACAGGACCTTCAGACAGAGGAAATATGGCTGAAGAAGAAATTAAAAACCCATAGAAGCACTACATACTTCTAATACTAATAATGGAACAAAACAACATCACAATACACTCAATGTACCATTAGAGGAATAAATCCATACCAATGACGAGCTAAATATGACATTTTTCTAGAATTAATAACTCTGCAAACAAAAAAGCATGGTAGTTATCTGCATTTTAAATAATCCTGAAAACAGGGCAATGACTTATTTATGTCATAAAAAGAACCTACAAACACTTATTTTTAATCTATTTTATTTCCAAGCAAAAACAACATTCTTCTATTCATTCTTCAACAAAAAACAGGTTATGTTACAGTAGTCACCAGCCAGCAGGCAAAACACTTGATAACTAAATATATAAAAGAAAAAAAAAGTTAAAAAATCACAAAAATTAAAATTGAAAATACAAAAAGATTAAAAAAGAAACAGCATTTAAAAAATGAAAATGCCAAACTCTTCTTCAGAACAATCCAGACAGTAAGTAATATTCCACTGAAACCGCAACCCTCTATCTGATTTTTTTTTTTTTGGGGGGGGGGGGGGGGGGGTTAAGAATTATTTTCAAAATGACCACAAAGTAGAACAGTCCCCTCTTTTTCTCCAAACAAATACAACAGTCCCCTCTTTTTCTCCAAACAAATACAACCATTTCAGTTCACATAGAACCATTCTAGTTCCAACTTTCAACCAATGAAACAACCATAGTATTCTTATAAAAATAAAAAATGAAATAACCATAGAATAAAATAATTATACTCTAATTCAAATATTGCTTCAGAATTTACGATTTATGCCAGACTCAGTTGCTCAAAAATATCGAATTGGAAGGATACATTTATTTAACCCAAAACGTGAATACCAAGCTTAAGGTTTACATATTGAAATGATCAAATTTCATTCATTCTGAATATGGGATGCAACTTCAACTATTTCAAGTTATTCCAAGGGAAAGCATTAAAAGAAATTTGTTCATCCTACGTGGTATAAGTAGTATACTTCAGCTAGTATTATGCATCGTCGGTTAAATCATTTGGATTATTAACATTGATAGTTTTTATTAGCTGAATTAATAACTGTTGCACCCCTAACTTAAGGGCACCTGTGATAAGAAAAATTTATCAACATCAGGTGCAAATATAAGCTTTTAACAATTAAGCTGTGACTGTTTGGTTACAAGAACAAACATATACTAATAGAGATGAATAAAACCCAGCACTTCAAGAAATATTTGACGTTATCTCCCCTAGACTACGGATATTATCCAATATATCAAACCAACAATTTTTATACCCAGCTGCTTAAAACTTCAAAAAATGGGTCAGCACAACATTTGGGATCTCCGGTACCCTATCACTACGACACTAACTGATGTTGCGTAGTCATTCTAAATACATGTATTAAAAAGCATAATATCCATAACAAGGTAGCTTACAAAATTTACTAGGCCAGCAATGCTATAGTACAACCAGAACAATAACAAAACATACGAAGACTGTTCTTCATTTCAAAACACAACTTTCAAAAGAGGTAATCTCCATGTTAAGCCCCAAATCAAAATCAATCCTCCACTGACCACATTTTTTTGACCATCATTGTCCAAACCTGAAAAGTAAGGGCTGAGCTAATGGCCCGTAGGTAGTTACATTTCTAGCATAAGCCATTTATTTATATATAAATTATTTCTTAAAACATTTTAAGTTTGAAAGTTTTAGTATTCAATAGAAACATCATAAGACAAGATCATAACATACCCTAGGGTTACTCATACTTTCTGAAGTTACATGTAAAGAATTCCTAAAATTACTCTTTCAATAATACTAAATAAAAACATGCCTGACAAGTCAGTAAGCTGTAAATCCAACCATAGAACATGTCATGAGGAAGCCAAAAGCAGAGGAAAGATCTTCAATGCCTCAGTGTGATGACAATCATCATGAAACAATATCAACAGATGTGTTTTAGGGATACATCTCATATAACAACCTTCAAATGATATTAATATACAGCGATAGATCGATATAAAATAAATAACTCCATAAAGGCAATATCTCTATTTTGAGGACATCTAACTAGTGCCGAAAAGTAATTGGGCATGTAAGTGCTGGTCCAAGGTTTGTTTTCAAATTATGGGAGGAAAAGGAAAAATTGGAGAGAAAAGTAATGAATAGTATACCTTCCACTAAATAGATGCGTGTATCAAAATATTGAAGAGCTTTTCAAGTGCTTTTCATGATTAATTTGGCGAGTCCTTTTCATCAAGTTAAATTTGCTTTAATTTGGCTATTGACTACATATTACATTCCAACTTCTTCGTTGAAAACGTTGGTTTCTTAAGAGATTAAAATGAAAATTAAAATATGGATGGTTAATAGGAGGCTTCTTGGTAGGAATGGCAATGGAGTAGATATGGATTGGATCTACATTGCTCCATATCCAGATCCGTAATAAAAATTAAGATTCATATCTGCTCTAGATCCGTTATGGATTTATATTTTTCGCTCTATATCTAGATCCGAAACAAAAAAATAAGTATCTATATCTGCTTCAAATCCAAAAAGAAAAAATAAACTCCAAATCCAAAAAGAAAAATTAAAATTAAAATCTGTTCTAGATCCATCATGAATTCTAAATCTCAATAATAAGAGATCAATATTTTTTTAGAAAGAAAATTTAAGACTAAAATGCATTGGTAACAATTAAATTATATAATTTCTATAAAAAATCTAATAAGTATTGTACCTTATACTTTTACACCAAAATAAACAAATAAGAAATATAATAAAATATCGATAAAAAATAATTGCAAGAATAAGATCATTATAATATTCTAATGTTTCTTTTACCATCTTGATATTCACTGCACACCATCATCATTCCTATGTCATTAAATAATAACATATAAGTTAAAAATAATTTTATTATATTCAGTACTTTATTATTTTTATTATGATCATATTTAACTAAATATATTATTAACATAATTATTTTATAGTTGATAGCCACCATTGATTAGTGATTATCCAAAATAAATAAGATTATGAGAAAATGATAGAAAAATAAACTCAAGTATATGGATTTTCCTAACAATTAAAGAACTGATCCATATATTCAAATGAAGTGGAGAAGCGAGAGTAGACTAAGGAGGAAAAAAGAGACTAAATTGTAGAGTGAAAAACTTAAAAAAAATTAGAATATCCTAATTTTATTTTACACCTGATAATTTTTTGTCTTATTATCAATTAAGTACTTTTAAGTTTTAAGATTCTTAAATACATGTTAATAAATAAAATTTATCATTATTTATAATTATATAATTGTTAAGAATTTTTTAAAATAAAATTACATTAAATGGTAAGTGGATATGGATT
This sequence comes from Citrus glauca, assembly GCA_029633175.1. NCBI lineage: Eukaryota > Viridiplantae > Streptophyta > Magnoliopsida > Sapindales > Rutaceae > Citrus > Citrus glauca. Next base: position 13,682,189 of record JAQOOD010000009.1, read on the forward strand.
TGGATATGGATATTAAGATAAATTCGAATTTGCTCCAGATCCGCCTTAAATCTACACATCGATATCCAAATCCGGTCAAATCTTTTTTAATCCAACCCAAATCCAATCTAATTGGATTTGGATCATATGAATCTTGGGTTAGATCCAATTTATTGCCATCCTTACTTCTTGGCTCATTCCCGAAAATAAAGGGAATGCTGTGCTTGGTTCAAGAAACATGCTTCTATCTGAAAGGGATAAAAGAAGAGATGAATTGTAAATAAATTCAAGCTTGCAAAATAAAAGAGTAGTCTAGAGCTTCCAATCATGCACAACTTATTCTAACACTGAACATAAAAATGATTTGAAGTGGAGTCTTCGAAGGCATAGCTTGTTTTCAATTTTATAAATTATATACTCTCAAAATAAATTTGATACAAAAACAGGTTGCTTTAATTACAATTAAGTGAATGAAGAAGATTATTTTGTCCTTCAAGAAAGTTTAATCAAGAATAGATAAGCTAATGGCCCTTTGGCCCAGCCGTAAATCCTTACTTCCAGAGTTAAGAAAGACTGTGAGGGTAGGGTTCGAGTCTCTTGAATTCAAAACTCTCTCAATTTAGCATTATAAATAATTGTGGGGTTTATTTGTAAGTCTTTCTCCTTTGCGAAATGCGAATGGGGTATAGATATCTTTTCTTTACGAGGGTTACTTGTCAATAATCTGATGTGTAATCAATATTTAAAAATACGAGTAGAATAAAGACACCCCTCCTTTATGAGAGTTATTTATCTGAATTTTAATATTATATGAAATCAGCATTTAAAAAAAGCAAGAATAAATAATATTCTAGTTGCAATAACGGGTCACTTTCAACAACGGTCACTTTCAGAGGGACCGAACTGCACCGCTCATTAGAAAATATAAACCAGACGTCACCATTTCACACTAACTTGTGCAAATCAGTGCTTTCACTTTTGAAGACGTTAATTAGCATTACATCACAGGTTCGCCAATGTTCTTACATAAACAAATGAGTCCAAAAGTTCTTACCCCTCAGTCATTGCAAATACAAGATGATCAAAAACAAAAATGTGCGAGTTTTACACACTTTAGTAACCCAAAAGAAGAGGAAATTTGGATAATGAGGAGCACTTGTAGGTAGACAAGAAAGATAATTTATCAAGCACCAGTTCATCAGATAAGCTTCAGAATGTCTCAACTCAGGATATGAGCTGAAATTGTTTACCTACCTACGGTTGTTTAAAAAGATGGACACTGATTTACCATCAAGAGAAACATATCAAGTACACATATATAATTGCAATACAAGCGCATCCGATTATCAACAAAATCACATTGTTTGCTGAGAACACATGTAATATACTCACTAAAACACCCAGTACACGCTGCACTCGACTAATGCCCCTTTTAAGAGTAATAAAGGGGGTTGAACTTAGATGCGGAGGAGTAGAAGTGAACAGCTTGTTTTCAACTGGATTCAATGGCATTGGGCTGGCAAAGACAGTAGGTTCCTGCATAAAAGAACAATGCAAGTTAGTGAAAAAAAATCAGTTTAAAAATTTGAATTTACCAAGTAAAAGCAGCATACACTTCAACCTGCACATCATTGCTTTTACTAGAAGGGTTGTAATTCTCATTTGAAGCCAATGCCATTACAGGTTCGACCATGGGGAGTTTTCAATTGACGAGCAAGAGGGTCAATGTTTTCAGCATTCCTTTTTCCTGGTACTGGTGTTCTCGTGTGCCAAGAAAGCTCCCTGTTGTTTCCACAAAGAGAATATGTTCTGAATTCTTAACCTTCTGGAGGACTCTGTGTCTTCAGGTTTCTATGGGGAAGATGCCAATAACCCTGTAGTAAGATTGAGACTGGGAATATTTCCATCAGCTTAACCCACTCAAACAGACCCACTTCTCCTCTATTATAACCTTCTCTACTTCATCTTCAGCACTTTCTTTATGATCGTCCTCCTTGTCTTATAACACCAAACCTTCGTCCTGCTAACAAATTGACCCTTGTTCCAAAACACAAGAACGTACGATATCAATATCATTAAATTAAACAATAAGCACCATAAGTGCCAAATTTTGTAGCTACGCTGTTACCGATCATGCAAATCAAAATGGAAATTACCAAAGAATGTATTCAGAACAAGCTGAATCCCTCACAAAACGTCCATATATTCACCATTTAACCATGACCAACTTTCTCGTTTGAGGCAAAGGAAAAAAAAGAGACAGAAAGTTAAAAAGGATAAAAATTGAAAGCCGAGGGCAGTAATTTGGAAGACGACAGCATTTTTTATCTCTTTTTAACAAGGAGGCTGGTGGGCCTCTCGTTTGCATTTTTCCCGGCCATTGGAGAATTGAAATCCCCGTTAAATAATAAAAAAAAAGTAAAAATAGGAATACAATTTAAAAAAAATAAATAAAGCAATCTCCATGTAACAAACGATGATGTCACGAGCTCGCAACACTTGTTATAATACCTATGGTATCACTAGGCCAATATCCTTTTATTAGTTTGTTTTTCTTCTTATGCAATCGATACAAACATCAAAATCTATAAAATTTAAGGGTTTAAAATTTCTTCTAACACAAATTTCTTTATTTTTTTTTAGGATATGATCTAATCTCTTGTGTTATAATACAGCCGAATTTCTATTACTGTTGAAATTCATTAAATAAAGTAATTATATTGATCAAATAAAAATTCTCATAACCAGACAAAGAACCAAAACCAACCAATTCTGAATTATAAAACAAACTAAATTTTTCATTCCTCAATGAAAAAGAAAAATTAGATTTGTCCAAGGCAGAATTGGAAATAAAATTCCGCCTAAAAGACATGTTTCATCAAGATCCATATAAAATTCAGTCTTTAATAATAACAAAAGTTTTCTATTACTTCAACTTTAACCGATTTGCGATCTATCATAAATGTATATTTCACAATCACTTGGCTTTCGGCAACTTAAGCAACACACTGATGTGAGTAGGGATAGAGTCGCCAGTATACCGCACTGGTCAACTCCCAGTTGAATTTGCAAGCTTGGGTTCGAGTCCCAGTCCCACAGGCCGTGAAAGTTCGCAATTATCCTAATCAGTTGAAGTATCAAAACCTGTTTGTATAAAGCCTACACATTACAAGTTAATCATCAGCAAAGAAGGGGGCTGAAGCGAGAAACAACATATCATTTACTAATTATAAAACATGTAAAATTTATGTGTTTTGCCAGTCACAAAACCCTTTTTCTATAAATAAGGGCACAAAAATGACCACAAAGTACAACAGTCCCCTCTTTTTTCTCCAAACAAATACAACCATTTCAGTTCACATAGAACCATTCAAGTTCCAAGTTTCAACCAATGAAACAACCATAGTATTCTTATAAAAATAAAAAATAAAATAACCATAGAATAAAATAATTATACACTAATTCAAATATTGCTTCAGAATTTACGATTTATGCCAAACTCAGTTGCTCAAACCTATGTAATTGGAATGATGCATTTATTTAACCCAAAACGTAAATACCAAGGTTAAGGTTCTCACATACTGAAATGATCAAATTTCATTCATTCTGAACATGGGATGGAACTTGAACGATTTCAAGTTATTCCAAGAGAGAGCATTAAAAGAAATTTTTTCATCCTAGGTGCTATAAGTAGCATACTTCAGCTAGTATTATGCATCATCGGCTAAATCATTTGGATTATTAACATTAATGTTTTTTATTAGCTGAATTAATAACTGTCGCACCCCTAACTTAAGGGCACTTGTAATAAGAAACGTTTATCTACATCAGGTGCAAGTATACGCATTTAACAATTAAGCTGTGACTGTTTGGTTACAAGAACAAACATATACTAATAGAGATGAATAAAACCCAGCACTTCAAGAAAAATTTGACAATATCTCCCCTAAAATATGGATATTATCCAATATATCAAACCAACAATTTTAATACCCAGCTGCTTAAAGCTTCAAAATATCAGTCAATACAACATTTGGGGTCTCCGGGACAATATCACTACAACACTAACAGATATAAGTGCATCCTACTGATGCTGCGTAGTCATTCTAAATACATGTATTAAAAAGTATAATATCTGCAACAAGGTAGCTTACAAAGTTTACTAGGCCAGCAATGCCGAAGTTCAACCAGAACAATAACAAAAATATAAAAAGATATATACATATTTCTTAAAACCTTTTAAGTTTGAAAGTTTTGGTATTCAACAGCAACATCATAAGACAAGATCATAACAACATACACACCTACCAATATAGGGTTGCTCATACTTTCTGAAGTTACGTGTAAAGAAATCCTAAAATTACTCTTTCAATAATAAAAAATAAAAACATGCCTGACAAGTCAGTAAGCTGTAATCCCAAGCAAACATTTTCACCCAATATTAATTTTAAAAAGAAACACCCACGTACTTTTGGTGCACTATCCCCAGAGGCCACCGCCAATGATTTCTTTTGCATACTTTAGAAATCTGAACAATGTCAATTCAGCATAGCGTACTTTTGGGGCATTATTCCCAAGGGCCCTCGCCCATAATTTCCTTTGCGAGCTTCACTGCAGGACAGGAGTCTGACCATGACCAATCAACCTTCTCAAACCTCATTTTGAATGAAAGGAATAAAAATTATTAACTCATTCAATAGCATCAATGTAAGTTTCCTTACAATAACACACCACATCCATCATATTTCTCAATAATAATAGCCATAGATAACGGAATCTCAGCACATCCCCAGTTTAACACCACATCCACAAACTTAAATGCAATCAAAGGACCATATCATTGCAGGATACATAACCACAATTCCGCACCACTACATATTCCAAACTTGGCTCATATCGCCGTAAAGTTCAATTCTCATTCATGACTGCATCAACCCAAATTAACTGATTCAAGTAATTTCAATACATGGTCTTCAATTAAAACTCGCAATCCTGTGATAATTCTAGCATCTCAATCTTTTATTTTAGCCATGTAGTCACATAATTAAATGGCTAACCACACACCCACAGCATTAATTCTTAAAGGAAGCAATTAAGCCATTAACACATTAAATCTACGGAAAACAACTTATAAGGACCCAAAATAAAAATTCAGATTATCAAGCAAGAAAAACAACCTGATTTTTCAGTTTTGAGTAACAAAACCACTCAATTGCATATAACCACATACCGTAAATCCTGCACCAACCGCTCCTAGCTCTCCAAACACTTGTCTAACTCCACTTCCTACTGGTAATACTGCAACAAAAATTAACCAACTATTCTGCCGATAATTTAAGGATCCCAAATTCAACACAATCCTAAACTTGCTGAAAGTTACAGCAGCGGCAAGGAAACAATGAAGAAAATTAAGTGAAAAAAAAAATTCATCCATAAAAGTAAGAAGATTTCAAAATTGAACCATGCATGCACAGAAACTTACCCAAACCAGGTCTAAAGAATAAGAGTTATGAGAAAATCCAGCCAAAACCATATTGCTTTCCCAGAAATTTCATACTGGCTGTTGTTCTCAGCTCCCTTAAATGCACAACTATTCTCTCTAAAACCCAATTGCTCTCTTTCCCTCCATTTCTTTTTCTTCCGGTTCTCTCTCTCTCTTTTTTTTTTTTTTTCTCGTTCTATCTCAGTTATCCTTCTCCCTCTTCTTTTATTTTTATTTTTATTTTATTATTATTATCATTACCCGAACGATGGTTTTGTTTGTTAAAGAACTTAAGTTTTTATAAATTGGTTATGGGCTGGGCTTAGTTATAAATTTAAAAAATAAAAAATAAAACAAAAGAGGAAGTTTAGAGCAATTAAAACAATAACAATAATAATAAACATTTATAATTATAAAATAAATAGATAAATTCAAAATATGTTTTTGGGATTTTACAGTAACTCTCCAAGCCACCATTGTATTATAACCGATAGACATTTGGATTAAAACCGATAGACAAAAATAAAATGAAAAAAATAGAGTTCAAAAAGTTGACATAATGAACCTTGTGGTCAAATGTCAGATCTGACTTCTTTGAACGAACTAAAAGCCAACAATGAAAAATTTCACATTAAAGCAATCAAAATGCCTGAAAAATAGCTCAGATTAAAAGTTTTTTGACTGGTTCAGAAAGACACCAACAATTTCCAAAACCTTTTGTTGGACCTCACGTTTATAAATTCTCAAAACAACTTCTTCCACCAATCTGAAAACATCACAGAAAATAAGCAACACCGCATTTAATTGTCTGTAAGTTATAAAAATCCTTCAAGCTTTGCAGATGCCGGGATATAATGAGAAACCAATCATAGAACATATGTCATCAGCAAGGGCACAAGCAGAGGAAAGATCTTCAATGCCTTAGTGTGATGATAACCATCATGAAACAATATCAACAGATGAGATTTAGGGATACATCCCATATAACAACCTGCAAATGATATTAATATACAACGATAAATTGATATAAAATAAATACTCCATAAAGAAAGAGTTTACATTTTTTTGGTTTTTTGGGGGGGGGGGGGTACTGAGGTAAGGGCTAAGCCCTGGTTACTGTTCTTTCATTTGTATGTAAAGTCTCTCAAATTCAGTGATGGCGTAATAGATTCTCCTATGTACATAATGAATAATGCTGTTACTTCCACTTCTTTAAATTCTTAGTTATAATAAAGCATGAGTTTTGGTATATTTAATGAGATATGGAACGGTATTTACCTCCTTGTTATCTTGCAATTACAAAATCTCGAAAGCCTCTTGCAAAACCTGAGTCTAGATGAATGGACGTCAAACGAAAGGATTTTCTGACAAAAGCTAAAAAAACATAATGGCATAGTGAAAATGGGAAAATGAAAATATAAAGCACAAGAAAAAGTTTCCACCTGATAAAACGAATACAAAATTATCCAAGTTCTTATTTGTCATGCCGATATTATTCATGAAGAACTAATCTAATTTCTTTTCTAGATAAGGTTAGTAACAATTTATCTGTAAATAACTGAACCAACTAGGTTATTTTGACATTACTCTTTCTCTTCTACGCTCATTTTCTGCATAGTTGCAGTTCATCAACGGCCACGTTCATCAAAACGAGTCCTCTTCCCACTTCAACTCTTATGCACAGTTTAGAGTTTCTCACCTTTACTAATATCCACTCTTATGTCCCCTCTTTAAAGCCTTGATTGTTGTAATATGGAGAATGAGAAAGTTGCTACTTAAATCACCTCTTGTGCTGTCTGAGTCAGCAAACCTTTGAACTTTTCCTTGCCATTTTCTCTCACAATATAATTGCATGTAAAGCTTTTGCTTTAAATGATATTAATCAAAATGACTAAGTTACCAAGCCCATTGAAATTGTTGATGCGAAAATATGAGATGAGTGGTGTGTAATCAATAACTCTTCGAGTTGGATCGCGGCACACCAATAATTATCTTTTAAAGGAGGTGTCTCTTTCACAAAAGCCGAAGCAATTGAATGAGGAATAACTATTGGTGTGTTATTAGATTTTTTAATTATATCTACAGTCATTTTTTAATTGGATTGTCAAGAGGTTATTGACTTGGCAAACAACAGAAACCACAAGAAGATTGAAATTTTTCGGGTGATATCAGATAATAAAGAAAGAAGAAAAAGTTTTTAGTTAGGTCAAATTTCAACACACAAGTAAGTCTTGTAATGATAATGCTCGCACCTTTGCTAAACTAGCCTTAAAAGTTTATGGATTGCTTACCATTAAAATTAATCTAGTTACGCGTGTACTCTGTATTTCTTAATAAAGTATTTTCCCTTATCAAAAAATTAATTAAAAAAATTAACTCTTTGACTATGATTAGTCCCTTGTTATTAGGCTGCTTGGGTCCGCATATTATCTTTATCCAACCTACGATTAATCATATGGGTTTGGGATATTTGGGTAAATTACTTTTAAGTCCTGGTAACTTTTTCAAAATTTCATTGACTTAATAACTAATTAAATCATCTTTATAATAAAATCAATTTGATTATTTTATCCTTGTAACATTAAATTATAAAGAAGTATGAGATAACGCTTGAATTTATTTTTAAAAAAATTAAAAGAAAAAACCCATCAATTAATTACCGCAAAGAACATAATAAAGGAAGCTTAAATCATCATTCGATCATTCATATAAAGATATAGAATACTTGTTCCCAATTAAAAAATTTGAGTTGCTGCTTCTTTCTTACACTTGGCTTCTCACTCTATAGAATTAACGATTTTGATCAACTCATCATCAACCTGACGAATAATAATCCAGCAGACAGTTTAGTTTTCGACGCTGTTGCAAACCCCGTATTAAATGAGGAGAGTAGGAGGAAAAATAAAGAAAACAGAAAAGCAAGTTCGCAGCAAGTAGAGGCGCTATCGGTGACGAGAAGGAAATCAACAGAATGTGGCCCCAGTGAGAGTCACAATCATGGTAGATCAAAATCCAAAAGTAAGAAGAATGTTAAATACTACAATTGTGGTAAGAAATGACACGTCAAGAAAGAGCGTTGGAGTAACCAGAAGAGAAGAGAGGGCAAAAAACCTGAGTCATCAAATGCTCAGGGTTGTATAGCAAGTACCTCGGATGATGGAGAAATTCTCTACAGCGAGGCAACAACTGTTTCAGAAGGCAGAAAATGATTATATGATGTCTGGCTTATAGACTCATGAGCTACTTAGCACATGACATCTCGAAGAGAATGGTTCCACATATATGAACCTATCTAAGGAGGATCTGTATATATGGGAGATGATCATGCATTGGAGATCGCTGGTATTAGTACTATCAAAATAAAAATGTTTGATGGTACAATTCGCACAATTGGGGAGGTACGACATGTCAACAGTCTGAAAAAAAATCTATTGTCTTTGGGACAAATAGACAGTCATGAGTGCAAAACTTATGTGGAGAATGGAATTATGAAGATTGTTAAAGGAGCGCTTATATTGATAAAGGCAGAAAAGATCAGCGCTAATTTATTCATGCTTAAAGGAGAAACACCACAGGAGGCTAATGCGTGTGGTGCATCTAATGGAGAAGAGTTAACGATGATGTGGCATCTCAAACTTGACCACATGTCGGAACAAGATTTGAAGATTTTCTCTGAGGAAAAATTGCTTCAAGGGCTTAAATCGGTAGGTTTATCATTTTGCGAGCATTGTGTTACAAGTAAGCATCATAGATTAAAATTCAGTAGATCTATTGTTAGAAATAGATGCATTTTAGACTTGATTCATTATGATGTTTGGGAACCATTGGATATATCCATGAGAGATGCAAAGTACATGTTGACTTTCATTGATAATTATTCCAGAAGATGTTAGTATATCTAATTAAGAAAAAATCAAATGTGTTTTCAGTGTTTAAAGAATACAAAGCGCGGGTGGAACTTGACTCTGGTATAAATGTCAAGTGCTTAAGGACAGATAATGGTAGAGAGTATACAGATGGCGAGTTTCTTGCTTTCTGTAAACAAGAAGGTATTTAGAGATAGTTCACAGTGGCATATGCTCTTTAACAAAATAGAGTGGCAGAGCGGATGAATAGAACTCTTACAAAACGGATAAGAGCTATGTTGAAGATTGTTGGTTTACCCAATTTATTATGGGCAGAAGCAGCCAAAACTGCTTGTTATATAGTAAATCGATCGCCATCTACACCTATTGAGTTGAAGACAGCGATGGAGATGTAGACTGGAAAGCCAGTTGATTATTCCTACCTACATGCATTTGGATGTCCTGTGTACGTGATGTACAATGCCCAAGAAAGAACAAAGTTGGATCCAAAATCTAGAAGATGTATCTTCTTGGGGTATGCTGATGGAGTAAAGAAGTATCCTCTGTGGAACCCCACTACCCACAAGATCGTCATCAACAGAGATGTTATCTTTATAAAAGATCAATTACAAATGAGAGATAATGATGATAGCAGTGTAAAAAAAAAAAGTCAGAGACTATACCGGTATATATGGAAAATAATCCAAAATATTCAGATTTTTCTGAAGCAGCACCAGAGCATGAGGAACAAGAATCAGTCGAGTCCAAGGCTCTAGAAGTTCGTTGTTCAACTTGTGAGAACGACCGCCAACGTGGCACTCGGAGTATGTTACAAATATCAACGTTGCATATTGTCTTCTAACAAAGGATGGAGAGCCTTCAACTTTTTATGAAACTTTAAATAGCTCAGATGTTGCTTTGTGGATGACAACAATGTAGGAAAAAATTGAGGCTCTACATAAAAATAAGACATGGGAACTTGTATCACTACCACGTGGAAGAAAAGTCATTGGAAATAAATGGGTCTACAAGATCAAGCATGATGGCAATGCCAAGTGGAGCGGTATCATGCAAGATTGGTGGCGAAATGATATGCTTGAAAGAAAGTTGGACTTCAATGAGATATTTTCTTCGATGACTCGACTCACAACAGTTAGAGTAGTCTTGGCGATGTGTGCTATATTTGACTTACATCTTGAGCAGTTAGATGTGAAAACTGCATTTATTTTATGAACAACTTGAAGAAGAAATATATATGCTCCAACCAGAAGGTTTTGTAGAAACAGGAAAGGAGAACTTGGTTTGCAGGTTGAACAAATCTCTATACAGTCTCAAACAGACACCGATATATTGGTATGAGAGATTTGATTCTTTTATCATGAGCCTTGGATACACAAACTCAGTTCATACAATTGTACATATTACAAAAGTTTTGAAGATAATAATTTCATTATTTTGTTGTTGTATATGGATGACATGTTGATCGAATCCAAGAATTAAATGCACAGTTGGTTAGGGAGTTTGAAATGAAAGACTTGGGACCAGCAAAGAAGATTATGGGGATGCAAATTCACCAAGACAAAAATAACAGAAAGATTTGGCTTTCTCAGAAGAATTACTTAAAGAAAATTTGCGACTCTTTAACATGCACGATTGTAAGCCAATTTTTGCCCCACTTTCTGTTAATTTTAAATTATTCTCAAGTATGTGTCCTAGCAATGAAGCATAGAGGAAGGAGATGTCTTGAGTACCGTATGCATTAGCAATGGGAAGTTTGAAGTTCGCTATGATATGTACTAGACCGAACATTGCACAAGCAGTGAGAGCAGTCAGTTGATACATGGTGAATCCTGGTGGAGAGCATTGGATAACTGTGAAGAGGATTCTGAGATACATCAGAGGAATCTCTAATGTTGCATTATGTTATGGAGGATTAGAGTTCACTGTTAGGGGCTATGTGGATTCAGATTTTACAGGAGATTTTGATAAAAGAAAATCCACTACTGGTTATGTATTTACACTTGCGGGAGCAGATGTAAGCTGGTTTTCAAAATTACAGACTGTTATGACATTCTCTACAACAGAAGCAGAGTACATAATAGCTACACAAGTTTACAAGGAAGTTATTTGGATACAAAGGTTATTGCAGGAGCTCGGGCACAAACAAGAGAAAATTATTGTGTTTTGTGACAGTCAGAGTGCCTTACACATTACAAGGAATCTAGTCTTTCATTCCAGGACAAAGCACATAGGAGTTTAGTATCACTTCGTTCAAGAAGTAGTGGAAGACAGAAGTATGGATTTATAAAAAATCCATTTAAAGGAAAACCTAGCAGATGTTTTGACCAAGCCAATCAATGCTGACAAGTTTATGTGGAGTGGATCCTCTTATGGCCTGGCAGAAATATAGGTAACATGATTATGGAGAAGTAGAAAGGATGGTGTGGAGATTAATTGATCCTCAATCTAATCTCCAAGTGGGAGAATGTCAAGGATCCACCAAAAAGGGTAAAGAAAAGAAGAAAGAAGACAAAAGAGGAAGACGGAAAAAAAAGAAAGAAAATGAAGAAAAATGGGTGCTGACATTGACATTTTGATTTGGTGATTGTCGACTATGGACAAAATGAAATGAAGGTGGTTGAGTTAAGTGACTGTCAAACCTAACTTGTGGAATTTGTTAGCCAACAATTGGCTATATAAAGGGAGCCATGCAAATGAGTTTTGCATTCCATTTTGAGTACATCCGAGAGCTTATAAAAGAGAGAAAAATAAGTTTCTCTTTATAAGTATTTGTTTTCAATATTTAATACTCTTGTGTAATTAGTGAGTGAGAGATTGGGTATATTAGAATTTTGGGTAGTGAGATAAAATATTATAATATTTGTAATCCTTATTTTACTAGTGAAATATTTTCTTTCTGACTTTGCTTGTGGATGTAGGTTAAAAGCCGAACCATGTAATTTTTGGTGTCCTCTTTTGTGTTCATTCTTTATTTTCTTCCAATTTCATTTTATCTGCGTGTCTGCTTTACCCACCAATTTCCTAACAGATTATCATTTTCTACTTGTGCTAATTGACATCACTGATCTTAGGCTTTCTTTCGAAACAAAATCAAAGCAGAAGAATATCGTCATAAAGAGTAAGTACACTGTAAAAATAAGAATTTTTATTCATAAAAGCTAAAGCCTTTTTCTGTTTAATGTATATAACAGAAACAGAGGTTCTTTCTTCTCAAAACATCATGTCAATCAAAAGCTAACAATTTCACCCACCCACCCCCAAGTGAACCAGTTGCTTATCTCCTCCAATAACATTTTGTTCATCCATTCGGGAGAGTAGATAAGCAAGATCGTAAAAGAAACATAAAACCCACAAAAATAGAAATTTTGCACGCATTAATATAGAACAATGATAAATTTACCAAAAATAATGAGGAGAGTGTAAACAGAGGAAGAAGAAATGTATGGAATTACCCTGAAAAGAAGGGAGCGATTAGGGTAACCAAAATGAGTCAAAAAGCTTATAAGAAAAGGGAAGCCCTTCGTTTCAAAGTATAATGGCCACATTTTGGCTGCCATAAATATTGTTATTCCCGCACGTAGCCATAGCTTTTTACTTTATTTATGTTTTCTTAGTGCAGAAATTTTTTATTAATTTTTGTCTAGAAATGAGTGTGATAGTGCTCTCCCGATTCTAACCACTAAGCATTTCCCAAGGAATCGTACGACTCTTCTCATCAACAAATTATTGGATGAAACAGTTCGACTGTCAGGTGCTCGTGGGGCTCACTTTTGGAAACTTCGATTTTCGTCCTATTTTTTCCCACTTTGTCTCTTTGGGAATTTTTGAGCACTAGCACTAGGTAGCGTGTGTTTATTTATTTATTTTATTTTAAATTTATAAATGTAAAGTATTAATTTATAAAGCGGAATCGGTGTTTACGCATGGAAAACAGTCAACCTGACTACCGATAAGTTAAATGGGTCTGCATTTGGTTGTTAATAATTTGTTCGTTGGAACTGTAACATGCCAATTCTCAATATTCATATAAGACTTTAATGGCTATTACTGAGTGAGTGTGTAGGGTACTGGATAAAAATGAAAAACAGAATAAATTTGACACAACAATTTTGGTCCCTTATTTAATATACCCTTCTCCATATCATAACTAATTAAACAGCCGCTACTTTCTTGGAAAATCGTAAGTGTTAAAGAAAAAGACAAAAAGTAAACAAATATAGAAATATGGTCCGCACAACAAGTACCCGGTATCTATCATCGGTTCGCTCTCAGGAATGGTAAACAAAGCTTTCGGAGAATCAATAAAGCCGAAAATAGCATCTAACCCAAAGCTACTTTTTATTTCGTGATATTCACAGACACTGACCATATTAAAGTTTAAACCAACCATTTCCAAACGGAAGAAAAATATTTAGATTCCACCTTATTAATATAATTAATGTAATTAAAATTATTAATTCAATATTATAATATGACCATCACCGACCAACATTCTCAAACCTCAACTTAAATTATTAACTCATTCAAATAGCATCATACGTAAGTTGCCTTACAATAACACATCACACCCATGATGCTTGTCAATAACAATAGCTATAGATAACAGAATCTCAGCACATCCCCAGTTTAACGCCCCATCCACAAACTTAAACTGCAATCAAAGCACCATATCATTGCAGGATACATAAACACAACTCAGCTAAACTACCCATTCAAAACTTGGCTCATATCACTGTCAAAGTTTAACTCTCATTCATGATTGCATCAGCCCAAATTAACTATCATAACTGATTCAAGTAATTTCAATACATGGTCTTCAATTAAAAATTGCAATCCTGTTGATAATTCTAGCATGTCAATTTTTTATTTTAGCCATATAGTCATGTAATTAAATGGCTAACCACACACCCACTACATTAATTATTAAAGGAAGCAATTAAGCCATTAACACATTAAATCTAGGCAAAATAACTTTTGAGGACCCCCCCTCCCCCGCGCCGGCAAAAAAAAAACTCAAATTATCAAGCAGGAAAAACAACCTGATTTTTCAGTTTTGAGTAACAAAATCACTCAATTGCATATAGTAGCATTTCTTTTTTCTACTTGCTGTTCTTCTCGGCTCCCTTAAATGCACAACTACTCTCTATAAAACCCAATTGCTCTCTTTCCCTCCATTTCCCTTTTCTTCCTCTTCTCTCTTCTTTAGTTTTTTATTTGCTTCTGTTACATGAGTTCCTTTCTCATCAATTAGTGTGGAGAAAAACGAAAACAGGATAAATTTCAACGCAAAATTTTATAAGTATGCGTACGCAAGTACACTAGTGAATACGCCATAAACAACTGTCTTTTTTCCTGCAATAATCACACTATATATAACTGTTAAGGAAGTTCAATGTGCTGAGCTCACAGAGAGTAAGAGCAAGAAAGAGAGGAAGCTTCAGTCTCAGTTAGTCAGCTGTCTCAGCAATGCCAGCTCATCAGAGTCAGTTAAGCAAGTTGCCAGATCAGCTCAAGTTTGTTAAAGATTATTGTTAGTCATTCTGCGTGCGTGTAAAATTGCTAGCTATCATTCTACGTATGTATATAAGTCAAGTTGAGTATGATGTAAGGTGTTAAGAAAAATCAATAAGAAACAGAGTATTGTTTTCTCTGAAAATCATTTTCCTCAGAAACAAACAACTTTACTTTTCTTTTTCATGGTATCAGAGCCGTCCATGGCTAGTTCCAGTACAATAAATCAACATCGTCTAAATGCCAGTCGAATGCATTCCACACAAACTTCATTTACTTTTGCTACAATAGTGAAACTCGATGGATCAAACTTTCTTCTCTGGCGCAAGCAAGTAATTACTTCAATAAGAGGAAATCAACTTGAAGAATTAATCTTAGAAAAGCAGAATATTCCAGAACAATATATTTCTCAGTCTCAAGCTGATGGATCTGTGGAAAGGATTGAAATCCAGCTTATGTTACCTGGAGAGCTCAAGATCAAACTTTGCTTAGCTGGCTCCTCTCAACAATCAGTGAAGGTATCTTGAATTCAGTTCTTAACTATGATACTTCTTTTGATATATGGAGATCTATTGAAAAACAATTTGGAGTGCAATCTGAAGCAAAAATAATGCAGCTCCGATATGAGTTAGATACTCTTAGGAAAGAGTCAATGTCGATTGAAGACTATTGTTCAAAAATGAAAATGCTAGCTAATAAACTTGCATGTGCTGGAGATAACATAATTGAAAAAGATCTGCTGATAAGGACACTAAATGGACTTGGATCTGGCTATCTAGATCTGGCTTCAATAATTACAGCCAATAAGATGAGTTATGATGATGCATATGCACTTTTACTGACACATGAAGCTAGGCTAGAACAAAACCAGAATCCTCAGGCCATGTTTAATGCAAATTACAGTATGATGAATGCAAATTATTCACATATGAGGGGTCCTCCTAGGAGGCATACTTATGGAAATAACAATGCTGTCTATGGACAATCTGGAGGTAGAGGTCAGTTTTTTGGTCGAGACATGTTTTCTGCTTTTTATCCTAGAGGGTTTCCAGCTGGTGGTAGTACTGTCAATAATTTTGGTAGAGGAAGTGCTGCAGGATTTGGAAGGAATCCATTCATGCAATCTCATAGACCACCACAAATGAGGCACATGTTTTCTTCTGCTAATGCTTCAAATGGTTCTGAATCAAGTTAGCCAATACCTATATATCAAATTTGTCACAAGCAAGGACATACTGCTGATGCATGTTGGTATAGGTATGGTGATTCTTATAGTCCTTCACCTAAACAGTTTGGGAAAGGAAAAATGATGGGATCAAAGACTGCATATATGGCTAATCTTGAGCCATTTTCTTACCAATCATCATCCTTTGAAGATCCTTATGAAGTCTCAGATCCTATATATCAGTTCATGCATTATTCTCATGCTCCTTCTTCTTATCCATCAGAAGCTTTCACTCTGCCTGAAGCTTATGTAGCAAATGTTGAGGGTTCAACTGATGAAAGGTGGTATCTTGATAGTGGAGCTACTCACCATATTACAAACAACATGGCAAATATGTATATGAGAGAAGAATTCAAAGGATCAGACCAGCTGACTATTGGCAATGGACAAGGTTTGGTTATTACTCATATTGGTAATGCATGCTTTCATCATAAAGGTTTTAAATCTGCCTACAAACACACACCTATAGCACTCAAAGACATTTTGTTAGTTCCTTCCATTACTAAGAAATTAATCAGCATATCCAAACTGACAACTGATAACAATCTTTCCATTGAATTTGTTGGCAATGTGTGTTATGTTAAGGACTCATTGAAGGGGCATGTACTTCTGCAAGGTCTTGCTGAAAAAGGATTGTATAGGTTGCTGTTAAAATCATCACAGTCTCCCACTTCCTTCATATGTCAAGTTTCTTCACATCAGCCTCTGTCTATGTTATCAACATGTCATGTTTCATTTTCTGTTGCAAATAATGTACAGAATAAGAACTCAAGTTCTGTAGCTTGTTTTCAAACTGATATTTCCTCTTGTAATACATTGGTTAATAAACCTGCTCTTCTTCATAGGAGATTTGGTCATCCTCATCATAATGTCTTAATACACTTGCTTAAGAATGATCAAACTGTTAATCTTTCACCTTCTCTTATTAACCAAGCTGCACAGTAAATATGTGAGGCCTGTCAAATGGGAAAAAGTCACAGGTTGCATTTTCCAGCCACAAAAACCAAAACTTCTCATATGCTTGAACTAATCCACACTAATTTATGGGGCCCTTCACCTATCATTTCTAAAGCTGTTTAGATCTATTATATTAGCTTTATTGATGATTTCAGTAGATACACTTGGATTTATCCATTAAAACTGAAATCAGAAGCTCTACAAGTTTTCAAATTGTTCAGATTGCAAGTTGAAAAACAATTTCAGTGTCCTATTAAAATACTGCAATCTGACTGGGGGGGGGAGAGTACAGAGCTTTCACTGATTTTCTGAACCAAAATAGAATCATATTTAGACACTCATGTCCTTACACACATCACCAAAATGAGGTTGTTGAGAGAAAACATAGGCATGTTGTTGAGTTAGGACTCACCCTTTTGGCTCAAGCTAAACTACCCTTAACCTTTTGGTGGGAAGCTTTCCAAACAGCAGTTTACCATATTAACAGGTTGCCTTCTGCAGTTCTGAAATTTCTTTCTCCATATGAAAAATTGTTCAAACATAAACCAGACTACAAAATGCTGAAGTGTTTTGGTTGTGCATGCTATCTATTTTTGAGAGATTATAACAAACATAAGTTTGATTATCATTCTAGCAAATGTGTCTTCATTGGTTATAGTCCTTCTCATAAAGGATACAAGTGTCTGCATCCATCTGGTCAGGTTTATATAGCAAGACATGTTGTCTTTGATGAGTCCTTCTTTCCTTACTCCTCAGATTCTGCTTTTGCTTCTGATAAGCCAAATGCATTTCAAAACTTGTCTTTCACTCTTCAGCAAGTATATCATTTATCTACTTTACCTTTATTCTCAACTTCAGATGATAATAGTACTCACAATCCTATCTCTGCAAGTTCCACCAATAGCAGTTCTTATCACTCAGTTCCTCCTGGTCATAACAATAACTCTCATCCATTGCCACAATTACACACATCACCAATCACCAATACAGAACCTAATCCAGCAACTACTTCTCTGTCAATCCAACCAAACACTATCAACAGACCTTCCATATTTCCAACATCACCAGAAACTTATCAAAACACATCAGCCCCAGAAAACACACATCCTAATGTAGCTCTCATTCATAAAGAGCCAGATTCTGTAGAAGAAGCTATGCAAAATCCTAGATGATTTGAAGCTATGAAGGAAGAATATAGTGCTCTGCTCAAGAATAATACATGGTCTTTAGTTCCAAGATCAGATGGTCAGAAGACTGTTGGAACAAGTGGGTATATCGAGTTAAGTATAACTTAGATGGAAGTTTGGCTACGTATAAGCCCAGGTTAGTTGCTAAGGGTTTTCAACAAATTGCTGGGGTTAATTACTTTAAAACATTTAGTCCAGTGGTAAAGTCAGCCACAGTTAGAGTAGTGATCAGTTTGGCTGCTATGAATCAGTGGCAAATCAGACAAGTAGATGTTAATAATGCTTTTCTCAATAGGGAGTTAACAGAAGAAGTCTTCATGGATCAACCAGCAGGCTTTGTTGACAGTAAGAAGCCTAACTTTGTGTGTAAACTTCATAAGTCACTTTATGGTCTCAAGCAAGCTCCACGGGCTTAGTATGAGAAGTTAAAAGGATGCTTGTTACAGTGGGAATTTGAAAACTCAAGGGTTGACACATTTTTGTTTATTAAGAAAACTAAATCTTACATGATTTTGGTATTGATATATGTTGATGATATCTTAATCACAGGATCAGATAGTGCAGAACTAGAGTCTTTCATTGCCAAGCTTAATGCAACTTTTGCACTCAAGGATTTAGGTACTCTGTCTTATTTCCTTGGTATAGAAGTCTTGTATGGTGCAGATTGTGTTTATCTGTCTCAGAGGAAATACATAAGGGATCTGCTAACTAAGGTTCAGTTGCTTGAATGTAAAGAGATTGACACACCTATGAGCACTGGACTTAAGCTACAGAAACAAACTCAAGGCCATCTGGGTCAATAAATTGCTGATACTACACATTACAGGAGCATTGTAGGAGGTATGCAATATCTGGTTTTAACAAGGCCTGAAATTGCTTTTGCTGTGAATAAGCTAAGCCAGTATGTTTCAAGTCCTACAATGCAACATCTTATAGCATGTAAGAGAGTGCTTAGATACCTAAAGTCTACCCAAGATTATGGACTTAAGTTTGTTCAAAATGGAGAAATGAAGATTGTTGGATTTACTGATGCAGATTGGGCTTGTGATTTAGATGATCGAAAATCTGTTAGAGCTTATTACATCTACTTAGGAAATAATTTGATTTCATGGTCATCCAGAAAGCAATCAGTTGTTGCTAGATCTAGTGCTGAGAGTGAGTATAGAGCCTTAGCTTCAGCAAGTGTAGAGATCAGTTAGTTACAATCCTTGTTCTCTGAAATTGGTTTGTGTTGCTCAGAGATACCCACTGTCTGGTGTGACAATACCAGTGCTACTGAGTTAGCTCGAAATCCTGTTTGTCACTCTAGAACTAAACACATCGAGCTTGAATTGCACTTTATTAGAAACAAAGTGATTGCAGGGGAGTTAAGAATTCAGTATATTCCCAGTGAAGAACAAATTGCTGATATAATGACAAAACCTCTCTCTTTTGTTCACTTTAACTACCTGAGATCAAAACTCAATGTGCAGCCTTGCCCCTTGAGTTTGAAGGGGGCTGTTAAGGAAGTTCAATGTGCTGAGCTCACAGAGAGTAAGAGCAAGAAAGAGAGGAAGCTTCAGTCTCAGTTAGTCAGCTGTCTCAGCAATGCCAGCTTATCAGAGTCAGTTAAGCAAGTTGCCAGATCAGCTCAAGTTTGTTAAAGATTGTTGTTAGTCATTCTGCGTGTGTGTAAAATTGCTAGTTGTCATTCTACGTATGTATATAAGTCAAGTTGAGTTTGATGTAAGGTGTTAAGAAAAATCAATAAGAAACATAGTATTGTTTTCTCTGAAAATCATTTTCCTCATAAACAAACAACTTTACTTTTCTTTTTCAATAACAAATAATACAACAAAAGAATAGAAGTACAATTAGAAAGGCAGCATCGAGGTTGTCTGCTACTCGGCTTCCAGTTCAGCCCAAAGAACTGCTCAAACATCTTCGTTCAGGTAATCAACCACAGACTCTGTTACTGCTATAACTAATTTATCACATGACCATAATTTCCAGGGCATCTTGCGCTTGTTCAATGGGTTATTTAACTTGCGGAGGAGCTAGCAGATGTGCGTTGACAGGGCTGACAATGAAGACAGTGAGACGTCGAAGCCAGTAGAAGAGGTGCTGAAACAGAGAAGCTAACATTGCATAACAGAGTGATAAAATTATGAGGCACAAATAGACTACCAAAAACAGAGACGGAGCCAAAATGACAGAGGCCACTGCTGAGACAGCCAACAGAACAGAGAGTTCTCCACAACTCACGCAAATGGGTCGGCTCACATTGAGAGGGACTCTGATGGGTGTGAGGAGGAAGACCAGTAATGGGATGACGACGGCAGGAATCAGGAACCAGAACCGAAGCTTTAAAATTGGATACAAAAGTATCTTACTCATGCCATCTTGGACGTCCCAAGAGTTGCCATCCTAAGACTTGAGGAACAGAAAAAAGATTATAAGATTCAGCAATGGAAGAAATAGAAACCTCAAATCGATTGAAAAATTCATGCTTGTGAGTATAAGACTTGGCAGAGATGATTGAGTTTAATTATTATGAATAATATTTGGCGATGGCAGAGTTAAACACAGGCTGCCATTTTGCTTCCTCTCTCTCTCTCTTCTCTTAGCTGTTTTTTTTTCTCTCTCTCTCTCTTCTCTCAACACATGCTTTCTTATCTCAGCTTTCTCTCATTCTTCTTAACATTTGGCATTTTTGTTTCTAAAATGCGGTGAGTCTGGAGGCATTTTAAAGAGGTTTGAGGATGAAATCTTTTTGCAGCCAATGCCAAAAAAAAATAGAGGTTTGGACAAAAGCGAAAAAAAGAAAGAAGTGCAAAGCCAAATGGAGCCAGGCATGTGGGAGTGGGACGACCCAAGGCATTTTTACGATCCTTTTGAATTAGTGGGAGAAAGAGACATTTTTTTCGATCCTTTGACTACCCAAGAGGTGCCGTTTCAGGTTGTAGATTCTGTTTCCCCCCAAAGCCATTTTCCCGGCTAAGCGAATCTTTCTTCTTTGGTTGACCGACCTCAGCACATAACATAAATTACAACAAGCTGTCAATACACATAAACAAGGAAAATTAACTCAATAAAGTGAAGTAGGCACGAACTAGAGTGACTTTTAAAATGCAGTGAGTCGGGGGCTTTTTATCGTGGTTGAGGTCCATGAGGATGAAATGTTATGGGTTCCATACACGTCATCAATAATATTTGTGGATCCAATTTGGAAGAGGAAAATGATATGTGAACTCTAGGACAACAAAAGGAAGACAGAAACGGCAGCCACCTGCTGCCGTTTCGTTTACTTATAAATTCTTTTTTATTGGGTCCACAAATAATAAAATAAGTTTGAAAAAGAAAAATAATGTTCTCGCAAAGCTACCATCTCCAAGCAAAGTCACCTTCACGCGTTTGGCTCTTTCCTTTTTCCCTTATCACAACTCTTGCTCTCTCATCTCTAAGCTGCCAGCAACTGCAACAAGCTCCACCGCAGCAGTCCCTTTTCTCACAATAATCGCAGTAGTATTTTGAAGTGATTTGACGACTCTTTCTCTCACATCTGCGATTCAACTCTTTAGAAGTGATTTCACAAAATAACGTTGTATTTGTTTTTCTTTTTTTAAGAATGAAGAATGCAGTAGTGCTTTTTTTCTTTTTTTGGATTGTATTACTAGATGCTTTGAACGAAATTAATTTGTTTACTAAGTTGTGTGCTTTTACTTAATCTTTTCTGCCCACTTACATTTTACTTTGCTGAATTTATAATTAATCTTTAGAAGTATCTTGCTGAGGATTGTAACACAAAGAAGCAAAAAAAAATGGAGCTCACTGGGGCTGGCCGAGAAAAAAAAAAGGGATCATTGGGGAGAAAAAAAATGGGGCTCACTGGGGAAGAAAAAAAAGGGGTTTACTGGGGCTGGCCGAGAAAAAAAAAAGGGGCTCAGGGAGAAAGATTAATGGAGGGGAGTCGGGCAGTCTGGTAACGAAGCAGTTTTATCAATGGAAAGAGAGTAAAATGGAATGAGTGGTTTTGGGAGAGTAACGAACCAGTTTTGGGGAATGACCTTTCTCTTTTGTTTTCTTATTTTTTGTGGGTCCTCTATTCCCAAAAGTATAAGTGAACTCGAAGACAAAGAGAGGCAACTCAGTGAGTAGAAAATGACGTGGATGTTTTCTGTCTTTATTTTGTGTTCGTTGAGTTCAAATAGCAGAACTCTTTGGAAGATAATGGAGTTGGAGATTTTGGGGCTGAATTTTTTCCCTTTTTTTTTTTGTTTTTACTGTGTATCACGTGAAAAACACGTGATACCTATTAAAATTTCAAAACATAGTTGATGTTGTCTTTTCAGTCTTCTCGGATTTTAAAAACCTCAGTTCGTTTTTTTTCCCTTTTTTCTGTAAAGGTATTTTCAAGCTTACCTTTTCAAAGGTTATATATACTTTGTACACTGCGCAGAAAATATATATGAACGAATGATTCATGTTCCAATAAATAAATGCATTTAACAAATCAGAACTATTCATGAGATTCAAATTAAATTAGTGTTAGAAAGAAATGTACTAAGGCTAAACTACAATTACGTCTAATTAAGCTACCTTTGTTTTCATGTTAGTGTGACCAAAATGAGATTATGTACAACAAGTATAACCATATGAAACAAAGTGATATAATAATAAATGCCAACCATATTATATGTACAAGCTTTTCCGTGCCAATATTACTAGTGGCATGACCAAAAACCAACATCCACAATAATCTTTCAGAGGAGAGATTGTCAATTTTTCTCATTAAATTCAGATTAAAGTAAATTATAAATTTTGTAACTTAATAAATCCCTCTTAATACACACACATGAATATTATATGGTTACAGTACAATTATTTTTTGGACTTTCTCTTATGGTTTATTATTATTAGTTTTTGGAATAAACTTATGAGTTATTCATTAGTTGTCTAAGTTCCTCTATGATGTTATATATTTTTTTTACAATATCAATAATGTAAGAAATATGTAACATTATTTTTATTAATAAATAATTTATATAATTTCCAAAAAATTAAAGGTTTGGACAAAAGAAAAAGCGATTAGAAAAGAAAATAGAAAAAAATACAAAGCCAATGGGACCAAACCTCCAAAGATATGTTTTTCCATTCTCATCCAACACCTTCCCATTTGTTTATTATTATTATTATTAATTTATTAACTTTTTTAGTGGGGAGGAGGCTGATGCCTCCCACTAACTCTTTCTCGAGGAAGCTAAGCTAGCTGCATAAGTATCCGCTAAGTTAATAAACAAATAAAAATAATAATAAACAATTGAGATGATCAAAAGTTCAAAATTTCCTACATCGCACATGCAAGATGATCAATATTTTCATCGCTTAGTATATGTATACTTACGTAGCATTCACATTTTGAATTAGTGTGAGAATCTTAGATTGTAGAGTGTAGAGAGGGGTGGGAGTGAATTGTTTATTTATACTGAAATGAGAGCATAAAATCAAAATTAGAATTTAATTTTTGTGTTTTTCTTATCTTAAATTGGAAGTAAATAATTTTAAATTATAGTTTTACTTTTATTTAAAAAATTATAATTTTTAAATACAAAATTATATTTGAAATATAAAATATTTATTTTATTATATTTATTTGTAAATTTACCCATGTTTAGAAAAAAAAAACTATTAACTGCGTTCAGCATATAAATTACAACAAGCTGTCAATTCACAAAAGTAAGGAAAATTAACTCAATCAAGTGAAGTAGGCCACAAAAGACCTCTAAAATCGAATCAGATTCAGTTAAACAAATAATCACCCATCAATCATTAGCAAAAGCCAAAAAGAATGGAATAACGGAAAGAAATTTCTTATAAAAATTCAATACAAATAAAAAACAAATTAGCTAGTCTTCATTTTTGGTATAGTGATTTCGTCAACAAATAAGACAAAAATTGAAATTCCGAAATATACCTAGGATTTCTAGCTTTGGAAATTTACCTTACAATAAACCGGGCTCTCCGCTTCTGGCTTTGTCTTTGTAACGTTACTATTGTGGACGAGCCACTCTGATCAGCTGAGATGATCGCATTTCGCACCGGCGACAATGCAAATGTTTGGGTTTGGATTTGACGATAGACGGAGGACTGCTTAGGGTTTTGGGTGATTTTTTGGAATTTTTTATCGAAGTAAAAATATCAAAATAACCTTTACACATTTAATATTCAAGGTACTTAAACAGTTAAATTTTTCTTTAGAATAAAAAAAAATATTAATTTAGAATTTTTCTTTAGAATAAAAACAGAATATTAATTTAGACTCAGAATTTTATTAATAAACCATTGTTCGTTAGGACCATAATACAAAAACCAAAATAAATAAGAATATAGAGGGTGTGTGCTACCGCTAAAAATGCTTTTCAAACAAAAGCCGTAAACAGCAACTAAGCTTTTACAGACTATATATATATATATATAGATCATTGTAATAACTAACTAGAAAATGGAAAGTTAGCATATATTCATAAAACACTCGTAGTTCTACCCTATGTTATTTTATTAGGCAGGGTTTATTTACGAAATACTATAATTTTAAACATTTTATTGGGTGTATTTTATAGCTAAGATGGGATGGAAATATTACTAAAACACTCGTGGCACTGGCACCAGCAAAATCATACACTTTAATAGGTACTAGGGCCTAACAGTAGCACCAGCTATATCATACATAAATTCGTATATATTCTCATCTTCATCAGTTGGACTTGGCCGCAGGTTTTGGATGTGGTTCCCTTCTACTCCAATAATGTTCTCTTCATCAACTTGATTCCCGTTCGCACATGCAGTTGATCACGATAAAGATTATGCGAGTAATGGGTGTTATTACTTTGAGATTTCGGAGCCAATGGAAAATGTTATTACAGTATGATCAATATGAATTGACCAAGATTCTTTTGCGGGTTGGCGAGATGCTTTTGGCAAGCCCCGCCCAGTCTTTGCCCACTCATTTTTGTTTAAATTAAATTAAGTAATTATTTAATTAACCTATTCAATTTGATTTGATTCTCCTTTTGTTGTGGCTAAGACGTATTGCGCGAGCTTCTTCTTTTTTTCTTTTTTTAAGTTGTATTGCGCGAGCTCTTAATATAATCACAAACTTTTTTTACAAATTTATTAATTTATTTTCTTCCTTTTTTTTCTTTTCTTTCTCTCTCTCTCTCCCGGGACTGGGGAGCTTGGGTTTTAATTAGTTTTATAGCCTATAGATATAATATTGAATAGTGACAGGTTTTGACCTTGAGTGCTAATCAGTGGGGATCAATATTAATTAATCAAGAATCTTTACAAAAAGCATCGACTTCCATTGGTTCCTCGGGTCGTGTTAAGGAAGCTCACTACTCAAGTAGTGCAGTGAAGCTACATCAGCAGATGATTTTGGGAAGTGCAGTGAAGCCACATCAGCAGACGATTGCAGTGAAATAAAGAAGCTCTGGGTTAGTTAAAATGCTGTTATGCAGCCTTTCTGTTTGATATAAGGATTCAGTTAATTACATGTGTAAACACGTGTGAGAATCTTGCATATAAAACGTGAGCTTGTAAACAACATTTCATTCATTCAATACACTGGAAATATTTTACAATTTCATTTTCTCTGAGTTTTTCCATTAAGCCAAACAGGCCAATCTCTGTTAATTTTACATGGTATCAGAGCCATCAATGGCTAACTCAAGCACTGCAACTTCAAATCAATCAGTCATGAATTCAACTCAATCATCACAAACTTCATTCACATTTGCAGCTACTGTGAAATTAGATCGATCGAATTTTCTGCTGTGGCGAAAGCAAGTTCTGACTTCAATAAGAGGCAATCGGTTGGAGAGATTCATTTCAGAACCAAATATTATTCCTGAGCAATATCTGTCAAATGCAACAGCTGATGGATCTGGAGAGAATGTTGAAAATCCAGCATTTCTCAACTGGAGAGCACTGGATCAAACACTTCTTGGTTGGCTGCTATCAACCATAAGTGAAGGTATTTTAAGTTCAGTACTTAGCTATGATACATCGTTTGAAGTATGGAAATCTATTGAGAAACAATTTGGAGTTCAATCAGAAGCTAAGATCATGCAATTGCGTTATGAAATGAACATTTTAAGGAAAGATTCAATGAGCATTGAGGAATACTGTGCAAAAATGAAACTACTTACAAACAAACTTGCCTGTGCTGGAGATATTATTACTGAAAAAGATCTATTGATGAGGATTTTAAATGGCTTAGGTTCTGGTTATTTAGATCTAGCTTCAATCATTACTGCAAATAAGATGAGCTATGATGATGCATATGCTTTACTGCTGACACATGAAGCTAGACTCGAACAGAGTCAAGGTACCAAAGCCATACTAAATGCAAACTATAGTTCAATGAATACTAATAATTCTTACATGAGAGGAAATTTCAGAAGAGGCACATTTGGTAATGGATATTATGGTCGTTTTGGTAATAGAATTTTTGGTGGTGGAAGAGGTGGTTTTCATAATATGTATTCTAGAGGATCTTCCTCTGGTGCTGGAGCATTTGGAGGCTATGGCAGAGGCCAATCAATGCAGTCTCTAAGGCCATCTGTGAGACCAAACTATACTCCTCCAGCTTACCATCCTTCAGCTAATATGCAGTCTGATGAGACACCACCAATTTGTCAGATATGTCATAAGCAAGGTCACACAGCAGATGAATGCTGGCATAGATATGATGACAGTCCTACTCCATTACCCAAACACTTTGGAAGGGGTAGATCATTTGGATCAAAGGCTGCTTATATGGCTAATTTTGATTCATTTGCTAACTATACTGCTCCAGCAATGGAGGATAACTATGCTGCACCTGGTTATTCTAGTTTCAATCCTGTGTATTACTCTTCCTATCCATCTGCAGAATATAGTGCTCCTGAAGCTTATCTTACCAACTATGAAGGACCTGCTGATAATGGATGGTACCTGGACAGTGGTGCTACGCATCACTTGACCAACAATATGGCCAACATGAATGTCAGAGAGGAGTTCAAAGGATCTGATCAGCTTGTTATTGGCAATAGTCAAGGTTTGTCTATAACTCATGTTGGTGATGCATGTTTTACTCATAAGAGATCTAGTACTACTCATAAACCAGTTTATATCTTGCTCAAAAACATGTTGCTAGTACCTGATATCACAAAGAACTTACTTAGCATATCAAAGTTAACCACTAACAATAACTTGTCCATTGAATTTGTTGGTGATATCTGCTATGTGAAGGATTCTCTGACGGGGCAGGTGCTTATGAGAGGACTTGCTGAGAAAGGATTGTATAAGCTGATTCTCAAGCCATCTGAGTCTGTTCCTTCTTCCTTCATGTGTCAATCTTCTCATGTTCAGCCATTGTCTATGTTGTCTGCATGTTCTGTTGACTCTCATATTTTAAATAACACTCAGAACAATGTTTACAGTTCTGTCTTTCTTTGTAATGCATCAGACAATAAAATTTCCAGTTCACCTTGTAATGAATTGAATAATAAAGCAATTCTTCTTCATAGAAGATTTGGTCATCCCAATTCTCAAATCTTAATGCACTTGCTGAAAAATTATGCTTCTGTTCATCTCTCAAGTAATAGCATGAAACAAACACTGAATCAAATATGTGAAGCCTGCCAAATGGGTAAATCTCATAGACTTCATTTTCCTAGTACAGAAATTAAAACAACTCAGGCTCTTGAACTCATTCATACAGACCTTTGGGGACCCTCACCTATCTCATCTAGGGAAGGATATATTTACTATATTAGTTTTGTGGATGATTTAAGCCGTTATACTTGGATCTACCCTCTCAAACTGAAATCAGAAGCTTTAGAAGTCTTCAAGCTATTCAAATTGCAGGTTGAAAAACAACTTAACACCACCATTAAACACCTGCAATCTGACTGGGGGGGTGAGTATAGAGCTTTCACTCATTTCCTGAATCAGTGTGGAATAACCTTTAGACACTCTTGTCCCTACACACACCACCAGAATGGAGTTGTTGAAAGGAAACATAGACACACTGTTGAACTAGGACTCACCTTATTGGCACAAGCCAAATTACCTTTCAAATTTTGGTGGGATGCCTTCCATACAGCTGTGTATCACATCAACAGACTGCCATCTACAACCCTGAAACTTCTTACCCCTTATGAGAAAATATTCAACCACAAACCTGATTATAAGATGCTTAAATGCTTTGGTTGTATATGCTATCCTTACTTAAGAGATTACAATAAGCATAAATTCGATTATCACTCAAGCAAGTGTATTTTCATTGGTTACAGCCCATCTCACAAAGGATACAAATGCATGCATCCTTCTGGCCAAATATACATTGTCAGGCATGTCATTTTTTATGAGTCTGTTTTTCCTTACTCCACAGATTCAGTTTTTCATTCCACTGAATCATCCTCACACTTGAACCAATCTTTCACACCTCAACAAGTATATCATTTGTCAACATTATCAGTTTCAGTCACTGACAGCTCATACAATCCACACTCTGGAAGTCTAATCAGAAGCAGCTCTCAAAGCTCAGACAATCCATCTCATACTGATAATCAGAACCCCCTTCTACAACAACACATATCAACTGAACCATCTACAGAGCCATCCACAGAACTACCTGGAGAATCAAATTTTCCAACACCACAATCTATACCTTATCCATCATCTTCTGTTCAACCTAATATCCACCCTATGACTACCAGAAGCAAAGTGGGTATCTTCAAACCCAAACTCTACACTGCAACCCTTCTCCACAAAGAACCAGATTCAGTGTATGAGGCTATACAAAATCCAAAGTGGTTTACAGCCATGAAAGAGGAGTATGCTGCTCTAATACAGAATGGTACATGGTCCCTGGTACCAAAAGTAGCTGATCAGAAAGTAGTTGGAAATAAGTGGGTATATAGAGTGAAATACAATACTGATGGAAGTGTTGCCAAGTACAAAGCTAGGTTAGTAGCTAAGGGATTCCAACAGGTTATGGGAGTTAACTGTTTTGAAACATTCAGCCCTGTCATAAAGCCAGCCACTGTAAGGGTAATTCTAAGCTTGGCTGTGATGAATCAATGGAAGATAAGACAAGTGGATGTGAATAATGCTTTCCTCAATGGAGAGCTAACTGAGGAAGTGTTTATGGACCAGCCAGAGGGGTTTGTTGATGTTGAGAAACCAGCATATGTCTGTAAGCTTCATAAGTCTTTATATGGCCTCAAACAAGCTCCAAGAGCTTGGTATGATAAGTTGAGAGGATGCTTATTACAGTGGGGATTTGTTAACTCTAGTTCAGATACTTCTTTATTTCTGAAATGGAGTGAGTCATCTCTGATCTTAGTTCTCATTTATGTTGATGATATTCTGATAACTGGACCAAATAGCTTTGAATTAGAAAGCTTCATTACTGAGTTTAGCACAATGTTTGCTCTAAAAGATCTTGGAAATCTCTCATACTTCTTAGGTATTGAGGTTTTGTATGACACAGATTGTGTGTACTTATCACAAAGAAAGTATATAAGGGATTTGTTGTCAAAGGTTGAGATGTTAAACTGCAAGGATGTTGAGACCCCCATGAGTACATGATTAAAGCTGCAGAAGGAAGCTCAAGGAGGTCTTGGTCATTATGTGGAAGATGTTACACATTATAGGAGCATTGTTGGTGGAATGCAGTATCTAGTTTTGACTAGACCAGAGATTGCATTCAGTGTCCATAAGTTAAGTCAGTATGTTTCAGCACCAACTTTGCAGCATCTCATGGCATGCAAACGTGTGCTGAGATATCTGAAAGCAACACAGAATTATGGGCTCAAGTTCATTAAAGAGGGTGACATGAAGTTGACATGCTTCACAGATGCAAACTGGGCAGGGGACCTGGATGACAGGAAGTCAGTTGGTGCTTACTGTGTTTACTTGGGTAATAATCTGGTGTCTTGGTCATCCAAGAAGCAACCAGTCATTGCTAGATCAAGCACCGAGAGCGAATACAGGTCACTAGCTGCAGCAAGTGCAGAGATAAGTTGGCTGCAGTCTCTGTTTTCAGAGTTGAAGTTACAATGCACAGAAAAGCCTGCCATTTGGTGTGACAATCTTAGTGCAACTGAGTTAGCTCGCAATCCAGTTTTTCACTCAAGAACCAAACACATTGAGATTGATATACATTATGTTAGAGACAAAGTACTGGCTGGAGAATTGAGCATCAATTATATACCAACTGAGGAGCAAGTAGCTGATATAATGACAAAGCCACTCTCATTCATAAAGTTTAACTATTTGAGAGCCAAACTCAACGTCCTCCCATGTCCCTTGAGTTTGAGGGGGGCTGTTAAGGAAGCTCACTACTCAAGTAGTGCAGTGAAGCTACATCAGCAGATGATTTTGGGAAGTGCAGTGAAGCCACATCAGCAGACGATTGCAGTGAAATAAAGAAGCTCAGCTGGGTTAGTTAAAATGCTGTTATGCAGCCTTTCTGTTTGATATAAGGATTCAGTTAATTACATGTGTAAACACGTGTGAGAATCTTGCACATAAAACGTGAGCTTGTAAACAACATTTCATTCATTCAATACACTGGAAATATTTTACAATTTCATTTTCTCTGAGTTTTTCCATTAAGCCAAACAGGCCAATCTCTGTTAATTTTACACGGGGAAGTGCTTTTGACAAGCCTCGCGGAGTCTCCGCGACTCCGCCCACTTATTTTTGTTTAAATGAAATTAAGTAATTATTTAATTAACCTATTGATTACAAAGTACAACTGGATTCTCCTATGTTGCGACTAGGTTGTGTTGCACGAGCTTAGCTCAACTTTAATGACTCTAATTTGTGAATAGATGCGAGTAACAATAATATATTACTTTCCAATTTGAAGTTGAGCCTTCGAAGGCAACAGCTTTTTCAATTTTATAATTATATACTCTCAAAATAATTTTGATAAAAAAACAGGTTGCTTTTATATACTTTTGATGACAAGCGTCGTGCCGTCTTCTTCGTTGACAAGAATTGGACCGTATTGCAATGCCTTCGGGTTTTCTCTTTCCGAGTTCAACTTCTTTGTCGACAATAATTCTTACATAACAAAAACGAACAAAAAAAAAATCAAATATAGCGTTAGGGCTTTAAGGGATTCTCCATTGAGTGATCTTTAAATAAAAAAACAAGCGCCGCCCTCCGTTTGATTTCTCCTGAAGAAAAGATTTGATCGATTTTTTCTTTCTTTTTCATTTTTACTCTTTTTTTGAAAAATTTCTTTCTGTGCTTAAAAAATGTTTTGCCTACAGCTGGAACCGAACATATAAAATTTAAAGAGTGCATGTTAAGGTATTAATTTTTATTACCTTGTAATCTAGTGATGGGAGACATATTAATTCATGAAATCGAAGAATCTTGTGGAATATTGGCTTGTGGATTTGATCCTGATCCAGTGGCTTATTGGGAAATCCGAAGTTGTTTTTGTCCACTAATCTTAGCTTTAAGATCCAATCATATAGCATATTCGATCTGACTTTACCATAAGCATGTGTGTGTGTGTTAATGACTGGAGTTCAGTTAATAACTGCAAACTCAGCAACCGATTCCAAGAATGAGTTTTGAAAGAATACCAATTTGTCAAAATGTGACTGTTGAGAAGTTTCTTTTGAGTAGATTAACTGAGAAGACCGTAGGCAATTACCTGTATACATCTATTTATTGAAACTTTAATTACCTGAGGACTAACGGAAAAATGAATATACATTGCATTTATAAATAATCGTTTTCCCGCTGATAACTTGAAAAATACAATAATTTAATCCATTGTCTATTTACAATAAATAATATGTTTTCTAAATACGTACGCGTTGTGGAAAGTTGAACCGTATTTTTATATGCAATTAACCCAATGCATCAAAATGCATATATAAAACACGTGGACACTATTTTGAGAGATTGATTGAGAAATTTGGTATAATTTTAGGCAATTAAATAAATCTTTTGGAATTTTACATGTGTTTTGGGAGATAATTGTCGTGTAAATCAGTGCTCGCGCATGTATAAAATTAATCTCCATTAACTGGGAAGTTTCTTGGGGTGACACAAGTGGATATACACTATTCGTGATGTGCAAGACAACATGATGAACAGTGAACTCGAAACTCAAAGTGATACAAGTGGTTTAGAGGTTACAAGCTCAGATGACCTGTCGCTTGAGGGGTTCTTCAGAGCAAAACCGACATAAACTCATTAGTCACTCAAAACTTAAGTAATACACGTGGTTTGCACGTGTGTTAAAGCTGAATCTCATTTAGATCAAGAACGACGTCTATGATTGCCGTTTTAAGCTCACTTATGTCAGCTTGTGATATGCACGTGAGAGAGGTGCATCTTGGTTGGATTTGGCGGGAAGGGTGGTTAGCCTAACAACCCAGACACAAAGGTTAAACGGTGCAGGCTCTGCAATCATCTCCATTGTTGGGAAACACTGAGAGTAGAGAGAAGATAGAGAGAGAAAGGGGTTAATTAGTTCTTGTTCTTTGTAAATCATCTTCTGTTCTTATATTGTTTCGATCTCAATAAAGTGAAAGTTGTTGCTTTGTTTCCAGTGGATGTAGGCACCACTTCTTGGTGCTGAACCACTTATATTTGGTGTCATTTTGTTTCTTTTAAAGCTTTGATTCTTGTGTATGATTCTTGTTGTGTCATCTGTGTTGATTAGTCTTGGATCATTGATACAAAATTAAATTCTTGGGGTGAATTTGGTTAGCCTTATAAGGTCAAATTCTCAACACAACATTATTAGGAAATTAGGAGAAATTCTAGAATACTTTAGATGTACTACAACCAATTGATGCATGATAACATGTGTAATTGAATTTAATATAATCACTACTTACATGATAGTGGTTCAAAATAAATGCACACGTGTCATGGTATTATTACTTGTTGTATGGATGACATGGTACCTCATATGTATTTTAGAATTTCTCGGAAAACAGATGTGCCAATTAGTAATCTTCTGTGTGTAAGATTTCAAGATAGTTTCATGTAGAATTTAATGGTTATGTGCTTCTTCGGCTCCTT
Source organism: Citrus glauca (assembly GCA_029633175.1). Taxonomy (NCBI): domain Eukaryota; kingdom Viridiplantae; phylum Streptophyta; class Magnoliopsida; order Sapindales; family Rutaceae; genus Citrus; species Citrus glauca. The sequence continues at coordinate 13,715,483 of JAQOOD010000009.1, forward strand.
CCTCAAATCCAGCAAAATGGCATAGTCACATGCATGAAGATTTTGGAGTCTTTGGCTGCACAATTTTTCTAGACTTTAATTTGCATTAGTTATTGGCTCTTTTATATTGCTCTTTAATCCGCTTTTTCAGATTAAATATTTCTGTATTAATTTTCGATTAACATAGTCCTGGCCGCCTGGGAAGTTATGGTACTAATCAGATTCTTTTATCAACATTTGACAATTTCTTTTTCAAAGCTTGAGTTTTGAGGGTTTATAGCTTTGAGTAGTGGAATCAATGAAAGAAGAAATTAATGTAATAAGAATAAATAAATGGGTACTCTCTTAGCCCCTTTATCTGCTTATATAAAGATTTTTGAATACCTTGTTGGTGTGGCTAGTCATGCTTGAAGTTGTTCTACAATGTCTCGTTTGAAAAGTCCGATACAAAAAATTAAAAAGAATCATCTTCATCGCATAGTCAACAGAACATACACATATTCAACAGAGCATACACAACATACAGAACAAACGTCGGTTCATAGAAGTGGGATTAGGTTATTGGTTAAGTTAGGGATCAATTTAGTAGAAAGCGACAGTTTGACAACTTACTATTATATTCTCCAAATGCAAATAAAATTTGCCGCCTAAATTAAAGTAGCAGCAAAGTGCCGTTTTTTTTAATATTAAGAAAAGACCTTACCCCTTCAGCACATTCATCTTTTAAACCGTAAGTAATCATCCTGGAAGATGCATCGTGGGACCTTCGCTGATCGCTGAGTGTATTGACTCAAAAAAGAACTCTTAAATTCATTGCAGGTTTCATAAGATCAAAGCTGAGGGTAGATTAATTGAACATATAAACTAAGCTTGCTGTGACTACTAAAAATATGCTCATGACATTATACTCACAGAAATTTATTAAGGCAGTCATAATTTTGCCATTTATGTATAGAGTATTGAAAATTATTGAATTTCATAAAAAAATGGGTTAAATTATAGAATTTCATTTCAAAAAAAGTCAAATTAAACTTATCATAAAACAACCTTAACTATCAATCCAAGATCTAAGTGACTAAAAAAAGATTATGAGAATAATTTAATTGATTAATTATCAATTCTTTTTTATATGTAAAATTGGTATTGTACAAGTTAATTATAATTAACTAACGGAAATGTAGTAAAATATAGGGTTTATTCGAGATATTTAACAATCCTAAAGTATTATGGTATAAAAAAGTTGTACCCTAATATTTCCTCCACCAATTTATTTTAAAATTTCTAAAATAGTAAAATGAATATAACACATAAAATTAACTAAATTATTAACATAGCTTCTGTCCTTTATAGTTATCGTAATTTCATTAGATGTTTCATGAGATCAAAGTTGAGGGTGAGTTAGTCAAAGAAAATGGCTGTGGATGGTTTTAACATTCGACCAAAAATAATATTATTATTTGGTTGGAGCCATAGTAGGCCCAGTCCCAGTCCCTTGTGCCCGTTCCGTCATTGGCGAGACAGTCTGCCATGCAAGCAAGCGAAAGAGGAATATGTGATGTATTATCACATCACTTGCCAGATGTGTAATATTTGCTTACTTGGACTTCAAAGTCAGTAGTTTAATGAAATTGGAATATTTTCAGAATTTAAGAATTAGGATTCTCTTCTAATCTCATCTTCTTTTGAGTAAATTTTATTAACATAATTAGTAGTTAGTAAATTAAAAAATAAAGGTAGTTAATAGATATTAAGTAGGTTATTAGGTAACTCGATTATTTTTTCATGTCGGGTTTGAGTCTCAATATTTTGATACGATTATTAAATGAATCGAGTTTGGGTCAATCTAAATTTAACATGACACAAAGACGACCCAATGACATGTTTTGCTAGCTTTAGCCATAAGATATAAATTTTGCTGAAGATATTATCCACGTAGGAAGGGGAATAGTAACTAGTGTGATAATATAAACTTGAGGAATTTTCTATTTTTGAAGTAGTTCTTAAGTTGAATTAGACCGTGGGTTTCTAAAAATCTAAAAATCCCAATAGGATTCGGCCCCGCATACAAAGGCTTACCAAACTCAGAATTTTTACGAGTGATTGTCGTGTAAATAATTGATTGCAGATGTACAAATCAATCTCCATTAACTGCGAAATTTCTTGAGATGACACAAGTGGATATATACTATCCGTGATGTGCAAGACAAAATTATCGAGAAAACAGATGTGCCAATTAATAATGAAGAACTAGCACTTGAAGATTACTAAAGAATTTTTATGTGTGTAGGATTGCAAAGATAGCAAATAAAGATCGATTTCGAACTTAAATCATCATTCGATCATTCATATAAAGATAGAGAATACTTGTTCCAATTCAAAAATTTGGGTTGCTGCTTCTTTTTTACGCTCGGCTTCTCACTCTACACAAGTCATGATTTTGAATTATCCACGTCCACTTTTTTCACCCCACTCATTACACAATAATTATCATCAAGCCCACAAGTCTGCAATAATTATTTGAATTGGACCATTAGCCTACGTTTTGGCCTCGGGATGCTCCACTCCAGCCTTTACTTGTAAATATTATTTTCCTCTTAATGAAGGTACTACTCAAAAAGGAAAAAAAGGTAACTTTTTTATGATCTCTTCCTCCCTTGCATGATTATTTTGTTTCAATTTAAAATTTATTAAAAAAAAAGTAATTAAATTTTGGTTTAAAAAGGACGTTGATGATGATACATCGGCGCCAAAAGCCATCAAAGAAAGAAAATTAAAAAAAAATCCCCATTGGTTGTGGGTGGACAGAGTTTTAAGCAGAAGAGATTGTTTGTATTTCAAATGTGAGTTTAATTAGATATACATTTGTCGTTTCATCTAGTTTTAATGAAAGTTAAAGTTGTAAAATACCTAAGGGGTTTTAAAAGATATTTAAGGTGGTGCTAATAGTCCAACTGTGTTCGTTTTTCATGCAGATGAATGCTTAAATATAGGCCATTCATCAAGAAAAATAAATGCAAGAGGCAATAGCTGATATTGCCAAAAGAATCGAGACCTTTCTAAAATGCAGAAAATGTGATGGATAGTGAGTAGGAATTTGGTGGGTGGACAGACGTATATTTGTAAAATGCAGAAAAATAAACGACCAATGATTACCATTTTCGTTTTCTTTTGTTATGCAAGAATTATTTTCGACAAAGAAGCTGAAAGCCAGGAGACATAGACGAAGGAGCGACGAAGAAATCGTACGACTCTTCTCATCAGCAAATTATTGGATGAAACAGTTCGACTGTCAGGTGCTCGTGGGGCCCACTTTTGGATTTTCGTCTTTTTTTCCCACTTTGTCTTTTTGCTAATTTTTTTTACCACTAGCACTAGGTAGCGTGTGTTTATTTATTTTTTAATTTTAAATTTATAAATGTAAAATATTAATTTATAAAGCTGAATCGGTGCGTATGTATAGAAAACAGGTAGCCGGACAACCGGTAAGTTAAATGGGTCTGCATTTGGCGAGAGCGATTATATAATTATAAATTTTTATATAAATTAATATGATATTAATTTTTTAATTGAATTAAAATATAAAATAATAAAATAAATTATGTAAATTAAAAAATATTTAATCCAATCAATTAATATTATTTTAATTTATACAAAATAAATTTATATAAAAATTTATAATTATATCATTATTCATTAATAATTTGTTCGTTGCTCTTGCAACAAGCCAATACTTAATATCCATATAAAATTTTAATGGCTATTACTGAGTGTGTAGAGTACTTGATAAAAATGAAAGACAGAATAAATTTGACACCACATTTTATTTAATATACCGTTCTCCATATCATAACTAATTAAACAGCCGTTACTTTCTTGGAAAATCATAAGTATTAAAGAAAAAGACAAAAGTAAACAAATATAGAAATATGGAGAGAAAGCTTTCAAGTCTTTTCATCAATAAAGCCGAAAATAGCATCTAACCAAAAGCTGATATTCACAGACACTGACCATATTAAACCAACCATTTCCAAAACGGAAGAAAAAGATTTAGATTCCACCTTATAAATATAGTTTATGTAATTAAAATTATTAATTCAAAATGCTAATCTGACCATCAGCGACCAACATTCTAAAGCCTCAACTTAAATTATTAACTCATTCAAATAGCATCATACGTAAGTTGCCTTGCATTAACACATCACACCCATGATGCTTGTCCATAACAATAGCTATAGCTAACAGAATCTCAGAATACATAAACACAACTCAGCTAGACTACCCATTCAAAACTTGGCTCATATCACTGTTAAAGTTTTAACTCTCATTCATGATTGCATCAACCCAAATTAACACATGACCATAATTTCCAGAGATCCTTGCGCTTGTTCAATGGGTTGTTCAACTTGAGGGCGAGCTAGCAGATGCGCGTTGACAGAGGCAACAATGAAGACAGTGAGACGTCGAAGCCAGTTGAAGCAGCGCTTAAACAGAGAAGCTAGCGTTGCATAACAGAGTGATAAGATTATGAGGCATAAATAGACTACCAAGAACAGAGACGGAGCCAAAATGACAGAGGCCACTGCTGAGACAGCCAACAGAACAGAGAGTTCTCCACAACTCACGCAAATGGGTCGGCTCACATTGAGGGGGACTCTGATGGGTGTGAGGAGGAAGAGCAGTAATGGGATGACGACGGCAGGAATGAGGAACCAGAACTGAAGTTTTAAAATTGGATACAAAAGTATCTTACTCGTGCCATCTTGGACGTCCCAAGAGTTGCCATCCTGAGACTTGAGGAACAGAAAAAAGATTATAAGATTCAGCAATGGAGGAAATAGAAACCTCAAATCGATTGAAATATTCATGCTTGTGAGTATAAGACTTGGCAGAGATGATTGAGTTTAATTATTATGAATAAGATTTGGCAATGGCAGAGTTAAACACAGGCTGCCTTTTGCTTCCTCTCTCTCTTCTCTGAACACATTTTTATAGAGATTTGAGGATGAAATCTTTTTGCAGCCAATGCCAAAAAAATTAGAGGTTTGGACAAAGTGAGAAAAAAGAAAGAAGTGCAAAGCCAAATGGAGCCATGCATGTGAGAGTGGGACGACCCAAGACATTTTTTCGATCCTTTGAGTTAGTGGGAGAAAGAGATTAGCCTCCTCCGCATTAAGATTTGAAGATTCCGTTTGGTTTGACTGATTCAGCACATAACATGCATAAATTGCAACAAGCTGTCAATTCACATTAACAAGGAAAATTAACTCAATAAAGTGAAGTAGGCACGAATTAGAGTGATTTTTAAAATGCGGTGAGTCGGGGGCTTTTTATCGTGGTTGAGGTCCATGAGGATGAAATGTTATTGGTTCGATACACGTCTTCAATAATATTTGCGGAACCAATTAGGAAGATAATGGAGTCGGGGATTTTGGGGCTGAATTTTTCCCTTTTTTTCTTAATTTTGTTTTTACTGTGTGTCACGTGAAAAACACGTGAGACTATTAAAATTTCAAAGCTGTCGTTTCAGTCTTCTAGGGTTTTCAAAACCTCAGTACGTTTTTTTTTTACTTTTTTCTGTACAGGTATTTTCAAACTTACCTTTTCAAAGCTTATATATATTTTGTACACTGCGCACAAAATATATATGAACGAATGATACATGTTCCAATAAATAGATGCACATAACAAATTAAAACTTTTCATGAGATGCAAATTAAATTAGTGTTAGATAGAAATATACAGAGACTAAACTAACAATTATGTGTAATTAAGCTACCTTTGTTTTCGTGTTAGTGTGGCCAAAATGAGATTATGTACAACAAATATAACCTTATGAAACAAAGTGATGTAATAAATAATGCCAACAATATTATATGTACAAGTTTTCCGTGCCAATATCACTAGTGGCATGACCAAAAACACCGACATACACAATAATCTCTTATATTGTCAATTTTCTTCATTAAATTCAGATTAAAGTAAATTTAAATTTTTTAATTTAATAAAACCCAATTAATACACACACATAAATATTATATGCTTACAGTAAAATCATTTTTTGGACTTTCTCTTATGGGCTTTTTTTTTGGGATAAATCTATAGGCTATTCATTAGTTGCTTGGGTTCCTCAATGAATCTATAATTTTTTTTTTCAGTATCAATGATGCAAGCATCAATAAGATAAAAAATATGTACCATTATTTTTATTAATAAAAAATTTTATATAATTTCCTAAGTTAGAGGTTTGGACAAAACAAAAAGCGGTTAGAAAAGAAAATAGAAAAACCTACAAAGCCAAGTGGGACCATGGATAGAAACCTCCAAAGATATGTTTTTCCTTTTTCATCCAACACCTTCCCATTTGTTTATTACTTTTTTATTAATTTATTAAATTTTTTAGTGGGGAGGAAGCTGATGTCTCCCACTAACTCTTTCTTGAGGAGGCTAAGCTGCAGAAGTAACAGCTAAGTTAATAAATTAATTAAAAAAATAAACAATTGAGATGATCAAAAGTTTAAAAGTTCTTACCATCGCACATGACCAAAATTTCCACGGGTTAATACATTTACGTAGTGTTTACATTTTAAATTAAAGGGAGAATCTTAAAATTTAGATTGTGGAAAGGGAGTGAGAGTGAGTTATTTATTTACACTAAAATGAGAGTATAGAATCAAAATTAGAATTCAATTTATGTGTTTACCTTATCTTAAATTGAGAGTAAATAGTTTTAAATTATAGTTTTATTTTTATTTAAAGAATTATATTTTTTAATAATAAAATTATAAAAAATTATATTTGAAATATAAAATATTTATTTTATTTTATTATATTTATTTATAAATTTACCCATGTTTAGGAAAAAATAAAAAAATAAAAAACGATTACCTGCCTTTACCATATAAATTACAACAAGCTGTCGATACAAAAAAAAAAGGAAAATTAACTCAATCAAGTGAAGTAGGCCACAAAAAGACCTCTGGGATCGAATCAGATTTAGTCAAACAAATAATCACCCATCAACCATAAGCGAAAGAAAAAAAGAAATGAATAACAGAAGGAAATTTTCCTTGTTTTTGTGAATAACAAAAGGAAATAATCACCCATCAACCATAAGCGAAAGAAAAAAAAAGAAATGAATAACAGAAGGAAATTTGTTATAAAAATTTAATACAAATAAAAAAAAATAGCTAGTCTTCTTTTTTGGTATAGTGATTTCGTCAGCAAATAAGACAAAAATAGAAATTCTGAAATTTATAAGGATTTGTGCTTATGGATTTTTCGGTTTTTTTTGGAAAAATAAAGAAAATCTTAAATAATTTATAAGGATTTTATCTTTGAAGAATGATAAACTCTTATCTCAAAAAAAAGATATTTTATGTGAATTGAAAAGTCTATTAATGTTAAACAAAGAGAGGGTTTAAAATTAGAGAATAATGAATTTATAATTATGTTCGTATTTTGAGAATACTAAATAAACACGTGGGAATCATTTCTAGTTATTTATGAATTTATAGAAATACAAATAAAGTATTAGTTGTGGAATTAAAAATGAGTTCATTTCGGACTGAGATGATGTTTATATAATTTCAAGTGCGATAATATAATTATAAATTCTTGTATAAATTTATTATTTTATTATTATTTTTTCTTACTCTGCCCGGACTCAGGAGCTTGGGTTTTAATTAGTTTTATAGCCTATAGGTATAATATTGTGTAGTGACATGTTTTGACCTTGAGTGCTAATCAGTGGGGATCAGTATTTAATTAATCAAGAATCTTTACAAAAAGCATCGACCCCCATTGGTTCCTCGGGTTAGGGAAGTGCTTTTGTCAAGCCCCACCGAGTCTCCGCGACTCCGCCCACTAATTTTTGTTTAAATGAAATTAAGTAATTATTTAATTAACCTATTGAGTACAAAGGACAACTGGATTCTCCTATGTTGTGACTAGGTTGTGCTGCACGAGCTTAGCTCAACTTTAATGACTCTAATTTATAAATTGATTTATAAATAGATGCGAGTAACAATAATATATTACTTTCCAATTTGAAGTGGAGTCTTCGAAGGCAAACGCTTTCTCAATTTTATAATTATTTACTGTTGATGACAAGCCTCGTGCCGTCTTCTTCGTTGAGAAGAATTGGAACGTATTGCAATGTCTTCTAGTTTTCTCTTTCTGAGTTCAACTTCTTTGTCGACAATAATTCTTACATAACAAAAACGAAAAAAAGAAAAAGGAAAAATCAAATATAGCGTTAGGGCTTCAAGGGATTCTCCATGGAGTGATCTTTAAATAAAAAACCAGCACCGCCCTCCGTTTGATTTCTCCTGAAGAAAAGATTTTCTCGATATTTTCCTTCTTTTTCACTTTCACTCTTTTTTTGAAAAATTTCTTTCTGAACTTATCAAAAGTTTTTCCTGCAGCTGGAATCGAACATATAAAATTTAAGGATGATTTAGAATGCATGTTAAGGTATTAATTTTTATTACCGTGTAATCTAGTGATGGCAGACCTATTAATTCATGAAATCGAAGAATTCTGAAGTTGTTTTGGTCCACTAATCTTAGCTTTAGGATAAGCGCTGACAATTTCTTTTTCGGTCATGAATTAAGATCCAATCATATAGCTAGTAAAACAAACATTCTGTAACTAATCAGCCTATAACAGATTCGATCTGACTGTACCATAAGCATATGTATATGTGTATTAATGACTGGAGTTCAATTAATAATTGCAAACTCAGCAATAAATAATCTGTTAAATGGATTCTGATGTGTGCTCGTAGTGGATTTACGCTGGTACTCAAAGTTCTCCATGTTGAATGAAATTTCAATTTGTATTGATAAATACAAATGACTTGCACAACACAAACGCGGGACCCAAGGGGCCAAAAAGTTTTTCATTACTCGCTTTATCTCGCACTAGAAAGCACTTTCAGCAAGCCGAGGCCTAATTAAGAAGACCAAAAGGTCCATTACGAATATGAAACTACAAGTTTAAGAGGGGAGATAAGCCCCTTGCCCAGTATCTTCTTGTCTCCTATCAAGTCCTGCTATCCCATCAATAGCACTCAATTTGAAGCAGCCAAAAGGTGGCGGAATTGGATTCAACCCACAGATTGCCTAACATTACATGTATCATCTCGGAACTGTGCCGTAAAATGGGAATCTTGCTGAGGATATTATCTCAAGGAGAATAGTAACAAGGCTAACAATGTAAACTTGAGGAATTTTTAATTTTTGCGCTAGTTCTTGAACTTTTGAGTTGGATCAGAACATTTGTTTCTATAAATTTAAAAACCGCGATTGGATTCAGCCCGACTGACAAAGGCTTATCAAACTCATTTGAGACCAAAGCACGATTACGAGATCCCCGCAGAAATCTTATTTGTCAATAGAGCAGAAAATTGTTTGTTCAAGTGAGCATGCTAAAGATTGCTGGTATCTTCCCCACGTAAACCTGAAGATATAGCTAAACTGTCATAAATATTTGAGATGCCAAAAGGCAGTAAAAGTTGTCTAATAGGAAATGCGAAATGACGATGCTGTGAAGTCCCTTATTTTTAGGAATAGTTGGATTAAGATAAAGCATGAAATGATTATAATTTTACTGAATTTTTAGTTAGAAGTTTATTGATTTCTCGTGTTCTATTTTCTATTTTCTATTTCCTTTTCATTTAATTTCATTTTTCAATAAAAACAATCGGTTTGTATCACTCTCTCTCTTGTTGAATCAAAAATCAAAATCACTCTTTCTAATTAAGACTGTGTCCAGTGCAAAATATTTTTATTTAGATATCATTCAACTTTATGTATTTAAATTGTAATAAAAACATATCCTTCATTCATAATAGCGGCCAAGATTCGGACAAAGGAACACCAGCTCGACTATCGTGCAGGGAAATAATTGATGACAAGATTCTTACGTTCTAAACACGTACGGCATTGTGGAAAGTTGAACTGTATTATTATATGCAATTAACCCAATATATCAAAATACATATACAAAACATGTAGACACTATTTTGAGAGATAATGATTGAGGAATTTGGTATAATTTTAGGCAATTAAAAAAATATTTTTGAAATTTAAATGTGTTTTGGGAGATAGTTGTCGTGTAAATCAGTGCTCGCCCATGTATAAAATTAATCTCCATTAACTGGGAAGTTTCTTGGGGTGACACAAGTGGATATACACTTTTCGTGATGTGCGAGCCAACATCACTAGTAAAACAGACGTGCCAGTTAATAATGAAGGACTAGCAGTTGAAGATGACCAAAGTAATTTTATGTGTGTAAGATTTCAAGATAGTTTCACGTAGAATTTAATGGTTATGGGTTTCTTCGGCTCCTTCCTCAAAATAGTCAAATCCAGCACAACACAACGGCAAAGTCACATGCATGAAGATTTTGGAGTCTTTGGCTGCACAATTTTTCTGGACTTTAATTTGCATTAGTTATTTGGCTTCTTTATATTGCTTTTTAATCGGCTTTTTCAGATAAAATATTTCCCTATTAGTTTTCGATTAACATAGTCCTGGCCTCCTGGGAAGTTATGGTACTAATCAGATTCTTTTATCAACATTTGACAGTTTCTTTTTCAAAGCTTGAGTTTTGAGGGTTTATAGCTTTGAGTAGTGGAATCAATGAAAGAAGAAATTAATGTAAGAAGAATAGTTAAATGGGTACTCTCTTAGCCCCTTTATCTGGTTATATAAAGATTTTTCAATGCCTTGTTGGTGTGGCTAGTTATGATTGAACTTGCTCTACAGTGTCTCACTTGAAAAGTAGAAAGCGACAGTTTGACAACTTATTATTATATTCTCCAAATGCAAATAAAATTTGCCGCCTAAATAAAAGCAGCATCAAAGTGCTTATTGATAATTAGTTGACTTTAAAACGAATATGCCTATTTATATTGCGGTCAAACTTGAGCCTTGGTCATTCCATCACTATCTTAGTTGTAAGAGAGATTGTAATATTTTTTAATTTTTGGTTTGATATTTTGAAAAAAAATAACTTACCGTTTCAGTAAAAAATGACTAACCGTTTAATTCCGAAGAGTATGTTTTCTGTTCTACAGAAAACAGCTAACTGTTTAGAGAAAGCGGGTCACCGGTTATTTCCAAAGAGCAACTTATTTGGCATCAACATACTAAATATGTTGACACACTCTGACAAGAGAATTCTATGATCAAGTGTAGAGTTGTCAAAAAAACTCGAACCCGGACGAACCCGGATAATCCGAACCCGGCCCGGAATATATAAAAATCTGGGTCCAGAATTAATTTTTATAACCCGGATGTATCCGGGTTCGGGTCTAGGTTTAGGTTAACCCAGACATCCGGAATTCGGACCGGGATATTTAATTTTAATATTATTTTTTTAATTAATTTAGATATATTATTGCTTGAAAATATATTAATTTTTATTTTTAGAATTTTAAAAATTAATATTAATTTATTAATTCGGGTTTAAAACCCGGAATCCGGAAACCCGAATTTTTCCGGGTTGAACTCGGACCCAGACCCGGGTGAAAAAATCCGGGTCCGGGAAAAAAAATTATATCCAGGTCCGAATCCGGAAAAGCAAAACCCGGACCCGGACCCGGATTTTGCCATCCCTAATCAAGTGCTGAAAACCCATCAAGAGATATGTTGTACAAATTGTATATTATTAATCTATAACTTCAATGCTCATAATTGGTCCCACCAAGATACCGAGTAATCTTGACTACAAGTGTGTCGTGCCTATTGGTAACTCAAATAAAATAACAATTACAATCATGAAATCATAACTAACTCAAGATTAAGATTACAGTAAAATCAATGCCTATGAGATTTAATAAGTCTGACAGTCATTTCAAGGTTAATTAAATCTCATAATCAAACTACATTAGTAAATTCATATATGATTAAGATAAATCATTCAATGAATTTACTATAACATAAATAGAGTGCCAAACTCTATTTATCAACTACGAACTAAACTTACTTAATTATAAGATAACTTGTATTTATGTCTTCTGTGAATTCATATGATGATCACATAAATACATATAATATGATTAAAAAGACCTTATTCAATATATATTTATGTAATTGAAAATATCTCCAATATTTTATTAATAAGAAAATAAATTAATATGTTTTAAAAGAGCATATAATCCCAACATAATAATAATAATAATAATAATAATAATAATAATATTATTATTATTATTTTAAAAAAATAACGATGATGATAATTGGCGTAATAATAATAACAATAAAATTAAAAATAGTAAATCACCAACCAAAAAATAGAGGCTTAATTGAGATGAAGGATAAGGTTAAAAAAATAAAGATAAAATTATAATGGACCATTGTGTGTGGTAATTGACATTAAAATATAAAATTAAACAAAATTTATTTATAAAAAAACTTATGGAAAATATTAAAACACAACTAAAAATTAAGATTACAGGCAGTTTGAGAGAAATTGAGAAGAAGAGAAATGCCCAAAAAATAATTGAGGCTCTATTCATAGTAAAATAATTTTATAATATAGTAATTTAGGGTCCATCATAAGCTTCATGTATGTTTTCCTCACAACAGTTAGACGGAGAGTGAATGGCTGGTATTTTTTTAAGTCAATATTACCAGTGGCATAATTTGAAGCGTCTGATACGGTCAAAGAGCGGTTGGGATTTGTGGGGTAATGTGTGGAATGGGTTGATCGGAATACAAAGATTCGAATACTATAACTTGCTTCATCAACCATTGTCACATAGGACAATCGTGGCCATTGAATCATGAACAGTTGAGATTGAGTCAAAACTGCCAGCTATCCTAGGCAATTATATTTATTGTAAGCTCATGTGATCATAAAATCAGTTTCAGTCAACAGAAAAGGTCAATCTTTTTTAAAGAAGCACAATTATAAGACGGTCTTGATTAATGTTAAGGTTTTCAAACATGTTGAATAAAATATTGATATCCGTTTATCTGTTTGGAGACTTGATAAATGTGAAATTAATATTTTATATTATAGACAAAAAATACACGTAATTAAATGTAGTTAAGACATAATAAATAAATCGTAATATATTACATAAAAAAATTATAAATTATTAAGTGAGCACAAAATAAAAGTATTATCGGTTGGTAAATAAACAATTGTTAATACTAAAAACTGTGCACAATTAATTATTGTCCACTCTGTGGCTTAATGGTTTTCAAAATCGTCATGCACTGTAATTGACTTGCAATTTTTTTTTTCATGCATGGTTACTTGGTTAGTGTTGGATATTGTGGGGCATTATCTTGTAACTCAAGGTTTTTAAAGTGGTTATGTAAGTTGATGGCATAAGGTATTGCATTGAAGAAAATACATGATATCAATTAATGAATTTGTGTGTTAGCTAAATTTTCGGTTTTAATACCCAAGTGAATTAATGAAACTTATATTGAATAGTAAAGCTGTGTTGTTAGCCTCTTCTATGTTGATAAATAAATAAGTTCTAACATTAATCCAATAATTATATATTGTATTAAAAAATTAAACAGGTATATGTCCTCCCTTGCGGCGCCTTACTCTCTAGTCTCTCTCATAAATTGACTTACGGTTTAACTCTCTTTCTGCCATCCATATCCTACCAGACAAGAGCCAAATTGCGTTTTTTTTTTCATAAGTTATATAAGCAGAAAATCTCAATAGCAAAACTTGAAAATTGTTCAGTGAAGTTCTTTAGAGATGTAATATTCCCTACTTGGGAAAAACCTAATAAAATAAATATTAAAGACTTTCAGGAACAAAGGATTACATATTTTTTCTTCTGATCCTTCTTCTGTAATGCCATACTCATCTCCTGGAGTTATTTTGTTACTGTGATTTTGGCTGAGATGAACAGTTTTTTATAGAAAAATATTAATGGTCATACTTTCATCAGTACTTTGCTGTAGCTCAGGCATTACTTTGCTCAAAGAAGATTAAGGGTCTGTAAACATTCTATCAATAATCTAAGGCTATTACTAACTGCAACGGTAGTTGATAAGATAATTGCACAGAGCAATCTGTTAACGTTTTCTCGTGCGCCTGAGCAGCGAATTCGCTAGTTCAAGAGAGTCTCCAGTTTGTTCTTCAACGAGAGTGCGCTCGATGACAGCGAAATTAACAAAGATGAGTTCTCGGTTCTTCATAAGACCGCGAAATTAACAACTGTCTTTGGTAAGCCGCACTGGGCCCACGCGAAGGATGATCCGAAGATTGCTTCGTTGAAAGAAGGGGAAAGAGTGAAGCTGCAAGTCAATTTTTTTGAGACATCCGAGGGAGTAAGGTAGCGTGAAGGAGCAAAACACAATCGACGGGGAAGAGAGAGAGCCGATGATAAGAACGGAGCGTGGTGAGGGAGAATCGATTGGTGGTGAGAGTTGTGGCCTGAGGAGGTGAGATTGGTGGCGCTGTGAGTGAGGTGAGATTTGGCGAGAGTGAGTAGGGATGGTAAAATTCGGGTCCGGGTCCGGGTTTAGCCTTCCCTGTTCTGGATCCGGACGCCATTTTCATTCTCCCGGATCCGGATTTAAACCCAGCTTTTTCTCATCTGAGTACGGGCCGGGTTCAACCCGAAAAAATCCGAGTTCCCGAATTTTGGGTTTTGAACCCAGATCAATAACTCAATTTCTACAATCATTTTTGGGATTTAACGATTATAAGCTTCCCCTTGTACATGACCTTTGTGGAAGCTGTAACGAAGGTGCTTGGTTAAATTTTCTTTTGAACGCCTAAGGATCCCAAAAGTCCCTCTCTTTGCTACAGAAAAGCCAACATGGTTGAGAATGTTCGGTGGGTTATATATATATTGTATTCTAGGACTTGCAATTTTTTTCGGTGAGAATGTATAATATGGATTGAACAAAAGCTGAAGGTACTTAAATTGAAGAATGCTAGATCACGTGCAATGTTTGCCAAAAACTAACTCCAGAAAGCAAGTTTAATCATTGAAGGCAAAAATATATACAATCTTCATAAATCAAGGAAGGTGAGTTGTCAGCCTGTGGCGGTTAAAAAAAGACTGTCGATGATGATGAATAGAGGAATTGCCGAGCTGCAAGCATGCGACGGTGGTGAATCAAACGAGTTGCGACGGTGGGGAACCCAAGCTTTTGACAGTGGCGAACCCGACCTTGCGACGATGGCGAACCAAACCTTGCGACGGTGGGGAACCCAGCGGCCCAGCCGATGGTTGTTTGACTTGCCTGCAGGACAACAGGAGGCGGCAGCCGCGGCACAGCTATTGTGTGTTGTGTTCGTGTAATCGCGATTCGTGACTAGAATTGTAGATTAGGGGTTTTTTTTTTTTTTTGTTTGTACTTATATTAACTAATAAATATAATTAAAAATAATATAAAAAAATGAGTCCGAGTCCGCGTCCTGAATATAAGGTTACCCCAAACCCTCGAATCCAGAGAAATCCAGTTTATTAAAATTCATTTTAGATCTAAATTTTTTATACTCCAATACGAGTTCAATCCGACTCAGATTATTCGGGTTCTTCCGAGTCCAGGCCGGATTATTTTGTTATCCCTAAGTGAGAGGGAGAACACACATGTGGGCTTACGGTGCGTGTGTTTTGCGTGAGATTCTCACTACACTAAGAATTTATATTGGAACTCTTTCAGCCGATTACCATTTTTCAATGGTCAAATCTCAGCCCTCAAATTCCTTTGTTAGCTATCCAAAGGCGCATTCATTAAAAGACAAGTGACTGCGGTACCAAAGCCATGACGCAAAGTAGCTAGACCCGTGAAATCATTTAGTCTCCTTTTAATTGTTAGAAATTTATAGTGTTTGAAGTTATATATTATTTTTAGGCATCGTAATAAGTTGAACTTGAGTTTTAGGTATTATCCTATATCTGTACTCAAACTTGATGTAATCTTGTATTTACATCCATGTGACGTTGTGTTTTTAGCCATTATTGCTTTTCTAATGAAAAGCATACTAACTATTATTTTATAATCAGCAATGACATCGGCAGCTGTTTTATCCACACACCAATTACAAACTTTGATTCTTATTCAATTAAAAAAATTCCTTAACTTTAATAATAATATTTTTGTTTAATACTAATACTTTTTTTTGTTTACCATTTTTTTCCAGTCTAAGGATAGTCAAAAGGAAATCTCGAATTTGCCCATTTTGTTAAATTAGAATATTAAAACTAATTATTATTTGCTGCAAGGAATCTCCAGTTTGACACATTCGAAAATTTGGCAGTTAGACACACTAATAAAAAGAGAAAAAAAAAACGTGGGTATTCTTCCATTTCAGATTTTTTTTTTTTATGTACAACAAATATAACTATGTGGAACTAATATAACTACGTGACAAATATAATAATAAATGCGAACCATATCATACGTATAAGCTTTCCATGACAATATCCCTAAGAGGCATGACCAGAAAATAAAGGCCTGCATAAATTGACAGGCCACAGTTCACCAGACAGACATCAATTCTCAGAAGCACCTCACAAAGAGATTGCAACACACGTCTTGTTACATTATCACTCGTCTCACCAGATGACAGATGTACATCGTTCATCAATTATAGAAAGTAAGTTGATGCTTAGTGCGATCATACTTAAATATCACTATGTTAATTGAAATTACAATTTGACCATGGACCGACATAGAAATGTTTCATATTTCCTTTCTATTTCTGCCTTTTTACCCACTAGAGGGTTGTTTCACAATGCCCGAACGTTGAAATCAAAGTCACCTTAATTAATCGAACCATTATTGATCATTATATCCAGTAAAGTTACAGCTTAGCGTGATACGATATTGATTCTGCATTACTTAATTCTCATGATACTATTGTACGTACTAAATAGCATCCGATTGGATTGAGCACTTTCAGAGGAATCTCTTCGTTGCGGGGTTTTGATTTTTTTTTCTTTAATCACGAGATATCTTGAAGAAGATCTCAATTGTGGGAGACATCTTTAAGACTTTAATTTTATAATATGCAATAAAAGCAACAAATCAAAAGTAACTTCACCAAGTTTGAAAAAGACTTATCAAAGGAAATGAGAAATAATTTCTGGTTTGGTGAAAGTGTTCTTAATTTTTTAGTAAATAATGGAAGAACTAATAAGGCACAACGCGTCTTATTGCCAATGATTTTCAGCAACTTGCATGACCGAAGTCATCCTCCTAATTTTTCTCTATGCGTAGTCTTCAATTTATCCCTTGCTTACCAACTCAGATTTCTTTCTTTTTGGGTCTAACAATTGGGAGTTTAATAAAGAAGGGAAAAAAAATTGAAAGCTCCTTTATTTGCAACAGATGTCCAAAGGATCGGCGACGCCAAATGTGAACTGTTTTCACCTATGGGAGAGAGACTTAATCTTCTCTTTTATCTTCAAAATTAGCCATTCATTTATCTTGCCAAGTAACCAGGAAAAGAGTTTGAACATAACAGTGCCCAAGGACCTGATTAATTTTCTTTCCTTGCCTAACAGAAACATTATCCTCCATTAATAACAAAGAGCTGCAAGAACTTGGAACATCCCAAAATATTATTTCCATTTCTCCATTTCCTCGTGCTTTTATTATTAATGGCAACATTGCACTGTAATTGAGATAAATGCATTTATCCGCACCCATATTAATTGAGGAGACAAGTTAGAATTTCTGGTGCATGATAAACCAATTATCCAATGGTACAATTAAAATTTCAAATAGATATATCCAATTATGTAATTGCCTAAAACCTACCAAGCTTCTTAGTTAATCTGCTAAACATAGAATATTCGACTGCTATTTTTTTAATAAATTGGGTTATTTAACTCCTAAAAATAAGCTTCAATAGAATATTCTTAGTTAACCCATAAATGTATTAGGTACTTCTCCTAAAGCTTATTTTAATTGAACAAAACAACTTCATTTCAAATCCGCAAGTCAATATTCCAAATTTTTTTTCCTTCTCATGAATTAATAGATCTACCAATATACAAAAAAGAATATTTCATGTACATGTACGACCCAGTTTGGAAAATCTTTTCTACTTTGTCCGTTTGTGACCATTATTATTACTTTGAGTATGTTATTTTTTTAGCCTAAATTTTAAAAATAAATGCAAAATCGTAATGTATAAAGCCGATTTATTTTTTCCAAATTGAACATAATGAATTTTCAACCATGCTTCCTTACAACTTAAGGAATTAAGGAGTTGGAGTGTGTGTGTGTTCCGCACTTCCACTAAAGAAGAAGCACTGGATTTTGCTGACAAAAACGTCCTTGTTTATGAGATCTTTTGGTCAATCTCCATTTGATATTCTCTCCCTTTTTTTTCTCTTTAATGCGATAAAATTAGCGAACGAGTCCAAGTGTTGATTCTTTGATCCAATATTGTCAATCTGTCCGGTTCAGGGAAGCATAATTGAATATAACACGAAATCATTTTAACTCAGAATTGTTATATGTCAAAGGGGGAGATTATAAGTTAATATATAGTTAACACTCCTCCCCGAATAATTTTACAGTATTTTCATTATTTTCAAATATACTTTTGCTTATATTTATTATAAATTAAATAAACCATATGAATAGAAATTAAAATAAAAAAACTTGAGAATTAAAAATAAGAAATGTAAGTTTCAGTTTGAATAAAAAATTACTAGTAAGATAATTTTTCTTAGGGAAATTATCAACTATATACCCTTAAATAACGCCAGTATCAAACGTGCTACAACACTTTTCACTTATATCACTCGTATACCCTAAGTTAACAAAAGAGTTCTATATTAGTTGAGGTAGGTTCCTCTTCCTCTAGTATTTCATTAGATTGTAATGTACGAAATCATTTAGTCTCCTTTAAATTATTAGAAATTTGTAGTGTTTGAAGTTTTATATTATTATTAGGCATTGTCCTAACTTCATATTGAGTCTTAGGAATTATCTCATAATTATACTTAAACTTGATGTAATATTGTGTGACGTTGTGTTTTATCCATTATTGCTATTCTAATGAAATGCAAACTATTAATTTATAATCAACTAACGCCAAGGATGGTCAAAAGGAAATCTCGAATTTGCCCATTTTGTTAAATTAAAATATTAACACCAATTATTATTTGCTGCAAGAAATCTCGAGTTTGACACACTCGAAATTTGCCAGCTAGGCAGCTAGACTCAGTAATAAAAAACATGTGGATATTCTTCCATTTCACATTTTTTATTATGAACCACAAGTATAACTATATGGAACTAATGTAACTATGTGACAGATATATTAATAAATGCGAACCATATAATACGTATAAGCTTTCCATGACAATACCTCTAGGGGCATGACCAAAAACAAAGGCATACATAAATTGGCAGGCCATAATTCATCAGACATCAATTCTCAGAAGCAATTCACAAAGCGATCGTAACACACGTCTTGTTATAATATCTCTGGTCTCACCAGATGTGAATCGTTCATCAATTATAAAACGTAAGTTGATGCTTAGTGCGATCATAATTAAATATCACTATGCAATTTGACCATGGACTGACGTAGAAATGTTTCATGTTTCCTTTACTTTACTTTATATTTCTGCTTTTTCACCCACTAGAGGGTTGTTTCACAATGCACAAACGTTGAAATCAAAGTCACCTTAATTAATCGAACCATTATTGATCATTATATCCAGTAAAGTTGCAGCTTAGCTCGATACGATATTGATTCTGCATGACTTAATTCTCATGATACAATTGTACGTACTAAATAGTATCCGATTGGATTGAGCACTCTTACAGAGGAATCTCTTCGTTGCGGGGCTTTGATGTTGTAATATGCGATGAAAGAAACAAATCAAAAGTAACTCCACCAAGTTTGAAAAAGACTTATCAAAAGAAATGAGCACTAATTTCTGGGTTGATGCAAGTGTTCTTAATTATTCAGTAAATAATGGAGGAACGTTTGTCGTCCCCCACAAATTTATGTTCTATTAAACAAGTTTCTGCAAGTTAAAAGGAATTCTAATTGTTATTGTCGTTTTTTGGGTTACGTATTATTCACCCCATTTTGAAGGACCATTAGAACGAAAATAATGTTAAAAGCAAAAAGAGAAATGAAGAATAAGAGCATCTTTTTATACGACATTGCCGACCCGAGCTTGAGGAACTGTTTGAATTCTTTTAATGCGGGACAGGTTTTGCTTAATTTGTTTACCCAATTTCTAAAACGGATCTGCTTTAAATAATATTACAAAGAAAAAAAATTACCATTTACCTTACCATCTTCGTATTTGATTGTGAGTTTGTAACAAAAACTAAGCTACGAGTATGCGTAAGGGTTAAGGGCAACCTTTTTATCCTATCAATGTGACCGCAATAATTTATCGGAACCCTTAAATCAATGTGGAGATATATGAGATATGAAGGAATTAAGCATCTTTAAAAGAAAAAATATTTAAGGGATTAATCCTTTTGGATTTTCAGCAACTTGCATTGCCCAAATCATTATCTCAATTCAATTTGCCCTTTCGTTAACAATAAGGTTTCTCACACGATCCATGCTCTTGATGCTTAATCCAGCATACAAATCTGTTCTCGTGAAAACTTTTTCTGAATGATGGATTTGATCCTACGACGCATCGCTGCATTACCCTTCCCAATACGCTACACGGTTTTATCATTTAATGATCACATTTCAATCTGTAATTTCTTCCAAGACAGTTCTTTGCGACTGATACTACACAATCCATGATTTTATTCCCATCATCCAAGGGTCATCCACCCTCAAAAGAAGAAGGAAAAGAAAAAAATATGAAACTTCTTAAGTGCTTAATTAGTAGAAAGTCTTGGGGAAAATACTTCAAAAAGCATAAATTGTGTATGACAAGAAACAACCATGCATGTTTAATCTTTCGAAAGCAGAGCTCATGTATCAACTTTAAACATTTAAGGAATCCTTACAAAAAATATGAATGAATCTACAAACACCTGAAAAGTTCCACCAATCAATGCAGTTTACAGATGTGATGAAACACATTCAATTAATTTCCCAGACTTCCAAACTTCAATTTAATGCAATCACATTCATCACCTTCCTATCCTTACAATAGGATAGGAATTTCCATTTATTGTATATTTAACTGCAGTGCTGTTGAAATATTAAAACAGAGTGTGTAAACTTGTTTGGCTGTAAAGAAAATGAAGGAAAATGAATACTTCAGATCTTATTACTTTTCTCACTATTTTTGTTAATTACAAATCTCAGTAGTAATGATTGTATTTATACATGCTTCTGATTACGAAACTATACTTAACAAAAACTAACAGAATACAGAGTATAGCTAACAAACTTTGCTGAGCTGTCAAACCAACTTCTAACTGCTAAGCTGACTGGATATCAAAACACACGTGCCAATTGTGTAAGTTCTTTGGATGATTGATGAGCTTCCTTAGCAAGTGCTAGACTCTAGTCCTACAGAGATTGTCTGCAAAAGTAAAACAGATCATTCTTGTTAATTTCCCTGGATGACCGCTTCTTTGGTGAAATAACTCTCGGGCTCTAGCACTTATAGCCGCCGGGACTTCATATAAGAGAAAACACATAATGGTGAAGGTAGACCAAGGAAAAAAAATTCAATGGAATTGAGCAATATCATGAGAACCACATTGCTTTCCATAATAATGACTAGGGGCATCAGGCATGATCAAAATAACAGCATGGCATAATCTCACCGATAATCTCACCGCTATTTATAAGTCATCAATCAGTGTGAAAATACGAGACAGGAAGGAAGCATGCACCTTTAAGTTAACCAAAAAAAAAAAAATTCATACATATATGTATATACATATATAGATTTATGCATATATACATATATACATACATACTAAGATATATATACACACTCACTCACGCACAAAATAGCTCATTCTCATCAAAGTTTCAGGAGCTAGCATTATCAAGATTATGCTCTCAATCTCTATGCTTAGTCGTAGATATACAACCATGTACATCGCACTGCCAACTGGCAAGAAACTTGGTCTTCCCTCTTATCTTCAAAAATGCAATGTTGCCAAGTAACCCAAAAAAGAGCTAGAAACATTGCAGTGCCAGAGAACTTTAGCTTTATATCCTTGCCCAAAAGCAAAAACATTTTCCATTAGCAAAGAGCTAAAAGAAGTCGGAGCATCCCAAAATCAATAACATAATTTAGAATCAATGCATGTATCCACAAACATTTATTTAGTAGACAACTGACCAACCCAACTTTAAATTTCTGACAGACTTAGTTCGTTGCCTAAATTCTACAAAGCTTTTCAGTTAATCTGCTCAAAATACAATCCACGGGTGCATTTAAACAAATTGGGTTATTTAACACCTATAATCTTTGAAACCTCATCAAATTGCTATGAAAAGTAATCTACACCAAACAATCAACACATGAAATACAGGACCTTTAGACACAGAAAATACTGCTGAAGAAAACACTAAAAACCCATAGAAGCACTAAATACTTCTCCTAATATTAATAATGGAACAAAACAATATCATAAAACACTCAAATATACTATTAGAGGAATAAATCCGTACCAATGATGAGCTAAATATGAAATTTTTCTAGAATTAATAATTCTTCAAACAAAAAAAAAAGCACAGTGATTATCTGCATTTTAAATAATCCTAAAAACAGGGCAATGACTTATTTATTCCATAAAAAAACCTACAGACACTGTTTTTTTTTAATCTATTTTATTTCCAAGCAAGAACAACATTCTTCTATTCTTTCTTCAACAAGAAAACAGGTTATGTTACAGTTGGCAGTAGGTGAAACACTTGACAACCAAATACATAAAAAGAAATAAAAAAGAGTTAAAAAATCACAAAAGTTAAAATTTAAAATACAAAAAGATTAAAAAAGAAACTTCTTTTGAAAAATGAAAATATCAAACCCCTTCTTCAGAACAATTCAAACAGGGGGCTGCGGGTTCTTAATCTAACAGTAATTAAAATTCCACTAAAATCCCAACCCTCTATTTGATTTTCCATTTTTTCCCCCCACAAGAATTATTTTCAACATAGAACTTGAGCTTTGGAAGTGATAAAAAGAAAAGGCATAGATGACTGACTGAGTCCGACTGAGACAGAGTCGCCAATATACCTCACTGATCAGCTCCCAGTTGAATTTGAGAGTTTGGGTCAGAGTCCTAGTCCCACAGGTAGTGAAAGTAGGCAATTATCCTAACCAGCTGACATATCAAAACCTGTATGTATAAGCCTGCACATTACAAGTTAATCATCAGCGAAGGAAGGGGCTGCAACGAGAAACAGCACACAATGTCCTAATTATAAAACATATAAAAATTAACGTATTTTACCAGTCACAAAACCCTTTTTCTTTAGAGACAAACTCCCCATAGCAACTATAAATATGGGGAAAAAAAAAAGACCACAAAGTAGAACAGTCCCTTCTTTTTCTCCAAACAAATACAACCATTTCAGTTCACACCTAAGCTCAGAACCATTCCAGTTCCAAGTTTCAACCAATGAAACAACCGTAGTATTCTCATAAAAATAAAAAAATGAAATAACCATAGAATAAAATAATTATACTCTAATTCAAATATTGCTTCAGAATTTACGATTTATGATAGACCCAACTGGTCAAACCTACAGAATTGGATTAGGCATTTATTTGACCCAAAAGGTGAATATCAAGCTCAAGGTTCTTACAACCCTGAAATGATAAAATTTCATTCATTCTGAACATGAGATGCAATGAACTATTTCAAGTTATTCCAAGAGTAAGCATTAAAAGAAATTTGTTCATCCTACGTGGTATAAGTAGCATACTTCAGCTAGTATTATGCATCATCGGTTAAATCATTTGGATTATTCACATTGATTTTTTTTTTAATATTAGCTGAATTGATAACTGTCGCACCCCTAACTTAGATGCACGTGTGATAAGAAAATTTTATCCACATCAGATGCAAGTACAAGCTTTTAACAATTAAGCTGTGACTGTTTGCTTACAAGAACAAACATATACTAATAGTGATGAATAAGACCC
The DNA here is from genome assembly GCA_029633175.1 of Citrus glauca. Classification (NCBI taxonomy): domain Eukaryota; kingdom Viridiplantae; phylum Streptophyta; class Magnoliopsida; order Sapindales; family Rutaceae; genus Citrus; species Citrus glauca. The sequence goes on from JAQOOD010000009.1 coordinate 13,739,521, forward strand.
AGCACTTCCAGAAAAATTTGATATTATCTCCCCTAAAATATAAGAATCCCAAATTTAACACAATTCTATGCTTGCTGCAAGTTACAGCAGCAGCAAGGAAACAATTAAGAAAACTAAGTGGAAAAAAAAGGACATCAATAAAATTAACAAGATTCCAAAATTGAACCACGCATGCACAGAAACTTACCCAAACCAGGTCTAAAGAGTAAGAGTTGTGAGAAAATCCAGCGAAATCCACGTTGGTTTCCCATAAATTTCATACTTGCTGTTGTTCTCAGCTCCCTTAAGTGCACAATTATTCTCTGTAAATCTCCATTACTGATTGTCACAGTCTCTATTTTCACCCCTTTCATCAAAACAGAAGCGTTACTTACCGATGTTTATAAAAAAAAAAAATAAATAAAAAACAATTAACAGATTTCAGCATATAAATCACAGCAAGCTGTCAATTCACAAAAACAAGGAAAATTAAGTCAATTTGTCAATCAAAGTGAAGTAGGTCACAAAATGACCTTAATGAAATATCAGAGACCTCTAAAATGGAATCAAATTCAGTTAAACAAATAATCACTCATCAACGAGAAGCAGAAGAAAAAAAAAAAAGAAATGAATAAAAGAAAGAAATTTCTTTTAAAAAATTCAACACAAATTTTTTTTAATTTTAAAAAAGCCAATCTTCCTTTTTGGCTTAGTGATTTCGTTAGAAAACATGACCAAAATAGAAATTCTAAAATATACCTAGGATTTCTAGCTTTGGAAATTTACCTTACAAGAAACCGGGCTCTCTGTTTCTGGCTTTGTCTTTGTAACGTTACTATTATGGACGAGCCACTCAGATAAGCTGAGATGATCAGATTTCGCAGCGGCAACAATGAAATTGTTTGGGTTTGAGTTTAATATACCGTTGTTCGTTTGGACCATAATACAAAAACCAAAATAAATAAGTAAATAAATAAGAATATAGAGTGTGTCTGCTACCGCTAAAAATGCTTTTCAAACAAAAGCCGAAAACAGCAACTAAGTTTTTACAGACTATATATGTATATACTGCAAAATATATATAATCACTATATATATATATATATATAGATAGATCATGGTAATAACTAACTAGAAAATGGAAAGTTAGCATATATTCATAAAACACTCGTAGTTCTACCCTATGTTATTTTATTAGGCACTGGGACCCTACAGTGGCACCAGCAAAATCATACACGCATATATATATTCTCCTCATCATCATCACTAGAACTTGGCTGCAGGGTTTGGATGTGGATCCCTTCTACTTCAATGATGTTCTCTTCATCAACTTGTTCTGGAATTTCTTGATCCCCGTTCAAACGGTAGATCATGATCAAGATTGTGCGAGTGATGGATGTTATTACAGTGAGATTTCGAAGCCAGTTGAAGCAGCGCTTAAGCAGAGAAGCTAGCGTTGCATAACAGAGTGATAAGATTATGAGGCACGAATAGGCTACCAAGAACAGAGACGGAGCCAAAATGACAGAGGCCACTACTGAGACAGCCAACAGAACTGAGAGTTCTCCACAACTCACGGAAATGGGGCGGCTCACACTGAGAGGAACTCTGATGGGTGTGAGGAGGAAGATCAGTAATGGGATGACGACGGCAGGGATCAGGAGCCAGACCTGGAGCTTTAAAATTGGATACAAAAGTATCTTACTTGTACCATCTTGGAAGTCCCAAGAGTTCCCATCTTGAGACCTGAGGAACATAAAGAAGATTATAAAATTTAGCAATGGTAGAAATAAAAACCTCAAATCAATTGAAAAATTCATGCTTGTGAGTATAAGATTTTGCAGGTATGACTGGGTTTAATTAGTACGAATAAGATTTGGCAATAGCAGAGTTGAAAAAAATGAAGGAAAGAGAAAGAAGAAGAAGAGGGAGAGGGAGAATCTAAGAATTAGAATGATTTTTTAAAATGCGGCGAGTCTGATGCTTTTATAAGCAAAGTTTCGGAGTCTATACGCACCACCAATCATATCATTGCATGATTTTGTATCGCCATTTTTTGCAAAATGGTTCGATGCTTCTTTTTCTTTTATTCCGTACGTTTTTAACTATTTAAAAGGTATTTTCAAAAAGTGTGCACAAAATATGTCTGAATGAATGATACATGTTCCACTAAATAGATGCATGTAACAAATTAGAGCCATTCATGACTTACAAACAAAACTAGTGTCGGAAAGAAATATACCAGGGCTAAACTACAATTTCGTGTAATTAACCTACCTTTTTATCATGTTAGTGTGACCAAAATGAGATTTTGTACAACAAATATAACTATATGGAACTAAATAATGTAATTATAAATGCCAGCCATATTATATGTATAAGCTTTCCGTGCTAATATCACTAGTGGCATGACCAAAAACACCTACATACACAATAATCTCTCAGAGGAGAGATTGTCAATTTTCCTCACTTTAAACCCAGATTAAAGTAAATTACAGATTTTGTAACTTAATAAGACCCGGTTAATACACCCACATAAATATTTTACGCTTACAGCACAAAAATTAAATACTATCCAACCCAAGTGACTTAACAAAAAAGTCATACACAAAATAGAATCCTGATTCAGGATTTATGTCACATTTTGTCTTGAATGAGCCGGGATTACCTCTGATGTAATATTATTGAATATAAATATAAAAGATGCTTTCAATTTTCTAGTGGCTAGGCCACGATATTCTGGAGTTTGTGCATGAAGGTTGAGGTCACCTCTTAGCTTTTATGTTAGTGTATTACGTGCATTTTGTGATCCAATTCGTCTTGACTTTGTGGTCCAACTCACACAATTGGGCATTTTGTGTCTGCCATTTCTGGATGATGGGTTTGAATTTGAACCTACAAGGCATCAGCACTTGTCCCTAAAGCCAAAGGGAGGAAAAGGAAAAATATTCAGAGAGTATGTATGAGTGAATGATATATCTTCCACTAAATAGATGCAACAAATTATTGAAGAGCTTTTGATTTAAAGTGCGCACATCTCGTATTTTAAGTCCATTTTGTCAAGTTAACCTTGCTTTTAATTTGGCTATTTTAGTGCTTGTCATCAAGTTAACTTTGGTTTCTTAAGAGATTTAATTTGGCTATTGACTAGACATTACTTTCCTATTTCTTCTTAAAAAACGTTGGTCTCTTAAGAGGTTAAAAAATGAAAATTAAATTATGGATGGATAATATAGGAGGCTTCTTGGCTCGTTCCCGAAAATAAAGAGAATGTTGTGCTTGGTTCGAGAAACACGCTTCTATCTGAAATAAGAGATACAAAAGAGTAGTCTAAAGCATCCAATCATGCACCACTTATTCTAACACTTAACAGTAAAATGATCTGACGTGGAGTCTTCGAAGGCAACAGCTTTTTTTTTTTTATAATTATATGTTCTCAAAAAATAATTTTGATACAAAAGCAGGTTGCTTTTATTCCAATTACGTGAATGGATTTTGTCCTTCAAGAAAGTTAATCAAGAAAAAATAATACTCTAGTTACAACAGTGGGGTCACCTTCAGAGGGACCACGGCTCATTACAAAATCCAAACCAGACGTCACCATTTCACACAAACTTGTGCAAGTCAGTGCTTTCACTTTTGAAGACACTAATTGGTACTGCCGGTTCAACATTGGCTACACTTACATAAGCGAGTCAAAAAGTTCTTACCCATCAGTCATTGCAAATGCAAGATGATCAATAGCAAAAATGTGCGAGTTCTATACACTTTAGTAAACCAAAAGAAGAGGAAATTTGCATAATGAGGAGCGCTCGTAGGTAGACAAGAAAGATAGCTTATGAAGCACCAGTTCATCAGATAAGCTTCAGAATGTCTCAACTCAGGGTATGAACTGAAATTGTTTACCTACAGTTGTTTCAAAAGACGGACACTGATATACCATCAAGAGAAATATATCAACTATACATATATAATTGCAATACAGGCGCATCTGATTATCAACAAAATCACATTGTTTGCTGAGTACACATGTAATATACTCACTCAAAACACCCAGTACACACTGCACTCAACTAATGCCCCTTTTAAGAGTAATGAAGGGGGTTGAACTTAGATGCGGAGGAGTCGAAGTGACTAGCTTGTTTTCAATTGGATTCAATGGCATTGGGCTGGCAAAGACAGTAGGTTCCTGCATAAAAGAACAATGCAAGTTAGTGAAAAAAATCACTTTAAAATTTTGAATTTACCAAGTAAAAGCAGCATACACTTCAACCTGCACATCAGTGCTTTTACTAGAAGGGTTGTAATTCTCCTTTGAAGCCAATGCCATTACAGGTTCCACCATGGGGACACTGCTAACAGTCTTCAATTGACAAGCAAGGGGATCAATGTTTTCAGCATTCCTTTTTGCTGGTACTGGTGTTCTCATGTGCTGAGAAAGCTCCCTGTTGTTTCCACAAAGTGTAAATATGTTCTGAATTCTTAACCTTCTGGAGGACTCTGTGTCTTCAGGTTTCTGAGGGGAAGATGCCAATAAGCCTGTAGTAAGATTGAGACTGGGAATATTTCCATTAGCTAACCCACTTGAACAGACCCTTTTCTCCTCTATTATAACCTTCTCTACTTCATCTTCAGCACTTTCTTTATGATCGTCCTCCTCGTCTTCTATCTCTTCTTCCTCAAATACAGTGCTCAAACATACTTTGTCACCATATTTTGATGCAAAAACTTCGTGTTCATCAATTTCGTTAGAAGTTTTTTGAAGCCAGCTCTGAATTTCATTATTGTCTTGTTGATGAACAGGCCTATCTACATGCTTTAGATCACGAACAAATGGCTCTACGTCGCCCATGTCTAGATCCATTGACTTTACCATCCCTGGGTCCTCATCAGCATATATGCCCATCAGCCTTCTGGCAAAGCTGCTTCCATCCAGGTCCTTTGAACTGCGAACATCTCTATCTCTTGAATGGCAAAGTTCGAACTCAATTTCCTCTAACCTCCTTCTCAGCATTTCGACTTCCTGCTGCTGTTGCAGTATCCTTTCTTCCATTCTCCTCCTCTCTATGTCAACAAACTCCTCGGCCATTCTCTGACACTCCTCCAATTTCTTCTCCAATTGATGTTTCAGAATCTGAGTTCGCTCAGTCACCTTCATGTTAATTTCTTGCTCACTTGCTCCAGATCCCTTTTCATCTACAAGCTGGAGTTTTGCTCTCAATTGAGAAACTTCCTCTTCTTTCTTTAAAAGCTTGTCATGCGCTTCATTACGCTCTTTCTCTCTGAGCTTGTTCTCCATTTGCAGCTTGTAAATGAACTGGTCCATCGCACTAATCTTTGATCCTAAAATGACAGCAGATGATGAATCTTCAGCTCCAATTTTGTCTGGTGTATGAGGACCCCGAATGATACATTTTGCTTTTGCTCCGTACTCAAGGGTGCAAATTGTCTTGTGTATCTCTTTGGGATCTGGACTTGCACAAAGTACCATCAAAATTTTTGACTTATCATCCTCAAAAGAATCCTGGAACAGAATATGCAAAGACTCGTCAAACCATGATAGCAGAAAAACCTTGTGAAAGTTAACAACTGTTTGGTGTACCTGGAGAAGCATAGTCAATTTGCTGTCTCGAAAAGGCACATGAGAATCACCATTGGCAATAGATTCAACCACTCTCTTTAATGCTATATTACCTTGGTTAATCTTTGCTGTCTACAATTTCAAGAGAAAAACAAATGACTGTTATCTTGTAACTGCTAGGAAAAGATCTTGAGCAATCCAGAGCAGGGAGTCAAACTATGAGATAAACAACTAATATGAAGCAAGGTCTGATTTTTTTTTCTTTCTTTTTGACAGTGTACCTGCATTTTTGCCTCAAATCCTGTTTGACCTGCTTGCTCAATGTTTTCAGAACCAGCCATGTCAACAAGCATCAGCCGTCCTCCCACCGTTGGGACATCGAGGATTATCTGTAAAAAAAGATATATGGCAGGTTATTCTCAAATGAGCCATAAAAATTCGAAAAGGATGATTGCATGTAGTGAAATTAAGGAATATTTGTACACATTTGTAATTGAATTTTTGACTAATTTATATTCAAATTTAAGAAGGTTATACCATGCAGTGGCTTCGAGAACTTCTTTCATTGCACTGAGTGCTTTTCACTATTCTTCGCTTCTCCACTTTCTGGATCTCTTTTGAAATCTTGCCAGCCTCTATTCCAGATATAAAAGTGGCATTCTTTGCTTTTTTTCCCATTACTTCCAGTCTCACCTGCAAAATAAATGTATGGAACAAAAAATGATTTAGGAGAACGTGTGCCTACCTAGCTTTAATAAAATATGCTAAGGATTTGAGAGGCTTCTTAGCAAAAGTCAACAAAAATAGTTAAAATTAAGTCTGTCGATTACCTAAATAGTAAAAAAATTGAATTAGCAATAAATTTAGTGTCAAACAAAGAGCTGTCTCATGTATATCAACAACTAAAGTGTTAGCCAATATAGTGTCAGATCAAATACCAGAAACTGTGAGTATATTGTCAACAACACAGTCACAGCATAAGGAGTAAGAAGAGTAAGATAAAGTGGTTTTAAAGTGATTGCTTCATGAGGTAGAACATAGATAGACAAGCATCTTGATTCTTAATTAGCGCATTAAAATTTAGAAGAGAACAAGGTTGGAAAAACCTATGAAATTCTTCTGAAGCAATTGTGGTTCAACTTCAGGCCACATGATGGGGCAATTTACATGTCTGAAACATCTGTGCTGAACACAAGTTCAGTGGATACTAACTGCAATCAAAGACTTAGTTCGAATATTAAGGGTCTGCGCAGAGGCCAATTCTATTATCTAAAGTCTATCATAATTCAACTTCACCTATTCGACATGTGATATCCTAATCTTACAAGTTACAAGCTCATCTAACTTAACAACCAAACTTATATTTCACAATAACAACAGTCCCTATATATAACCGTGGCCATCTTTTTTATATAATCATCTAACTTCTTTTTATAAAACATTAAAAGCAATCCATGCCATAATTTCTATGAAGTAATGCATACAGTGCTACAACACAAATACGAAGAGAAAAATTATATACTATCCAACATAAGCTACACACAAATGCAGAGTTAGAAAATCAGTATAACACCAATTACAAAACCATCAGAAATAATAAAAAAGAGTGATAAAATTACCTTAGATCCACTTCCTTTAGGCCACCCGATTCCGAACCCACCACCATTGTTGCTCGACAAAAGATCATAAATCTCCTCATTATATATCTCCAAAACGGTCACCTGAACAAAAGTACTAAATCCAATTTTCTCCCCATTATCACTTTCATCACCCAAAATATCCTTCAAAGACTTGTAGACAATCCCTGGCTGCTTAGCACACCCAAACATTGTGTGACTCTTGCCAGAACCAGTGGGTCCATACATCATAATAGTACATTTTTCCCCCAATTTCACTCCACTGATTCTTGACTCCACAAACTTCTTGTAGAAGGAATCAAGATCCTCTTCTTCCGACAAAGAAACCCCGTCAAGGCTAAAATCTCTGTAGCCAAAATCAGCCCTTACTCTCAGGGTTTGCTTATCTGGGTTCACTTGTAAAACTGAAATGGGTTTTTCTTTAGGGTTAGGGTTAGGGAAATTTCGGATTCTGCCTACAACTTCTATTGGATGGTCTTGTGGAGCGGATTCTTTGGCTGTAGAGTTAGGGTTTGGTGTTGTGTTTCTTGCAGAGGTGAAGTTAAGTCGATGTTTGGATTGAGGGGTTTTGAAAAGAATTTGATTTGATTTGGAAGATGAAGATGGTGTTGGAGCCATTTTCTCTGTGATACCCAGAAAAGATTTTGAGCTTTAAATTTCAAGATTGTTGGAATTTTTCGGATTAATTTTCCGGGTATTTTCCAGAAACAAAGATTAAAGACTCAAGATTGAATTCACGTTTTGATGTTGAGAGAGAAAGATAGAAAGAAAGAAAGAGAGAGAGAGCTGTGATTGAGTTCTGAAAATGGAAAGAAACAATAGAAATTAAAATTAGGGCTTTGAAGTTTTTTAAAAAAAAAGAGCCGTTACAGTTTCTAACGTCTCTCTTCTTCCGGGACGGATGTGATACTTGTCTTTTCTCGTGAAATGAAATAATATTAATTTCTTCTGTTGTCCGAGGGTTAAAATGGTGAATGCAGGACCTTGCTAGGCTGACAAATTAAGCCCAACCTAAACTGGGTCAACATACTCTGCTACCCATCTTAGCCCATTATCAAAGTAAGAATCTGGAGTTAACCTTTTGACACCCCCGTAAAATCCTTATGCAACCCCCATTTTTTGTAAACAACAATTACTGTTTGCATAAAAGGACAAATTGAATTCAATTAAATTAAAATATCTTTACCCCCAATTATGAAGCTTAATATCTTTAAATTTTAATATATCATGCGATTAATTTTTTATAAACTCAACCATTTTGAAACAATGAGGAAATAAATTATTTAATGATTGATTTTGATTATGAAAAAGTATATTTTAAAATTTAATTAATTTATTCTAGATGATATTTGAATTTTATTAAACTCCATTGTATCTTTTGTCCTGTTCTGTAATTGTGATCAAGAGAAGCTCTATAAATGTAACAAGTGAAGTTTCATAAGAGTTTTCACAGGGTTAGTAGCTGCACTCTAATTTCTGAGTTACATGCGAAGTTCGGCTCACTGAAGTTTCATAAGCATTGCAAATGGAAAGTGGCAAAAGAGTATCTGCGCATGAAAAATATATAATTGTGCAATGATTCACTTGATCCAAGAACTGCTTTTCACGGGGCTTCTTTTCACCACTTTCTGTATATAATCATCAGAAAATAATGTAGATACAAGCTGGAAACTGTACGGATGTAAGGAACCTAAGTGATCACGAAAACTCTCAGCTCGCCTCTGTCTCCTCTAGTAATGCGGGTATCATTATCGAGGTATGTCACCTCAAATTCACTTCTTCTTGTATCAGATGGAGGCCTTAATGCATCTGGAAAACGAGGTAACTCAAGGGGTGGAAGCTGTGATAAGTTCCCTGTTGTCTTTACAGTCGTCTTCTCAAATATTATTTTAATATTTGATGATCCTGTTCTCATCAGAAGGGGGAAAAAAAAAAGGCTTTATCAGAACAGTTGTCTCTTCCACGGCAAAGAATATTATAGCATGAGATGTATAGAAGTTAGAACACAAGACATGAGTTCATAAGAAGCACCAACCTATGAGTTCAAATTTATGGGCTAATGTGGCAGTCACTTCAACTGGTGGCAGGGGCCATGGAACACCCAATTCAAGTTCTGCTATGTTATCAAAATCTTTGCTTAATATGTCAATCCGTTGAAAGACCTGCGCCCACAACATATTTTCATTCGGATTGTGGATAATTCATATATTTAATAATCCACAAAGAGTATATTTTGTGCCTATTTCTTGCTTATAGCAGATGCTTCTGGAAAAACCGGTTGACCAATTTGTCATAACATTGTGATTCTTCTAGTTTTCATTTTAGGTCATGAGGTAATGTGCCTGAGAACCTATGCTTTGGCTGAAGGTTCAGGTGAGCCATTATGAACCAACAAATAAACCACACGCAAAAATAAATAATAAATGACCATGAACAACATAAACACTAGAGGTGAAGAGCAAACCTGGCCAAGAGTTATGGGGAGTAGCCTTCCAGTGGGAGGTCCAGGCCGACTTCCACCTAGAGTGCGAGATGAGAATGCACTGCTGTACAGTAGTCTCCATTTCCCTTGTAGTCTATCGAGACCAACCGAGAGGTCTACTGGTCCTCCAACAGCCTCAAGCTCTTTTGCAGCAGCGTCTGCCTTCTGCAGATCATCTGTGTTTGCAGCAAGACCTCTGTTCAGCCCAGAAACAGCACTCTGTATTTCACCAACCCAAATTTGTCAACATATTACAGACAAAGAACATAATAAAACATCAACTCCATAAGGCACCATCACGTTTATCTATGACTTTGTCTTCATTTCCAATTATCACAGAGGAGATCAACATCAACTCCACATAGGCACCATCATGTATATTTATGACTTTGTCTTCATTAACAATAATCATAAGGGAGATCTGCGTCAAAAAACTTAAGACTATTTCCCTCTTCCGAAAATTATCTCAACATTTCTGGAGATGGAGACCAGTGTCAAAAACAAAGAAAGTTGGGATGCATTAACAAACTAACTCTACTGCTGAAATGGAAAATTTTCAAAGAATCACCGTGCACATAAATAATTCGCATTCATTTGTTGCTCCATTGAAAAAGTTCTATTAGCTGAACCTTCTATATAGATGATAACAAGAATAACTTAATAACATCTAGACTGTCAATTTTCAAATCCATATCCCTGATTGGTACTTTACACTAACAATTAAGGTCAAAACTATGTAATGTGCTCAACATGATGGTTTGGGAAATGAAAAGTGATTCAGTAAACTCCAAAGTAAAATTAGCAATCACAGCGCAGAAGCTAGATTTGAAAATCCCACAAATTTGTTTCAACTATGAATCTACTTGCATCCAGCAACATTGCCAATAAATTTAAAGAAACTCCTCCCATATATAGGGTCAAATGCCCAAGTCAGTAAATGATCAATCTGAGGGCTCCCAGGCTAATTGTTGCACTACACATTCAACAGCCAGTCATTACATCAAACCGTTCAGCATCACTACAACCTCGATTTGTGGCCTAATGTCATTGTAAATTATGAGTTTAGTTTGTTAAGGTTTCGAACCAAAACACCATTCCAAAATTATCCTTTCATACATGTTTCTGTTTGTTTCAGTGTTCCGAAATGCCTATGGAAACTACATCAAGAAATGCACTCCTTGTCCCTGTTTTCCTTCAGTCAAATGATTCTAGGATGTACCCCTACCAAATACAGGAACAATCGTTCATATTTCTACTAAAAACCTAGTAAATATTTAACCAAACGTAAAGAGTATAGTTGCTTCGATCAACTTAGTGTCTAATACATGTAAATTAAACAATTTGAATCAATCAATACATAAATTGCATAAGCAGAACAAACTTGAGACAAAATTCAACCGTATCCGCAAAATAGGAGGACCTAAAACCGAGGAAAAAAAAGACAAAATTGAGAAGTACCCAGTTCACTAAAATAGCAGCAAAGGGAGAAAAAACTGAAAAAATTGATCACCCAGTTCGCAAAATCGAAAAGCTTACGAGCAACTTGAGCTTTAAAGAAGCAATGAGCTCAGTTTTGTCGCTTTCTGAAGAATCGGGGGGAGGAGGAGGTGGTGGGTCAAGAACGGGAACGTCATCGACGGCTGACCTCCTCAAAACAAGGCTTCTTCTTCTACTTCGATACTCTTTACCATTAACAAGCAAACGACGTCGTGTTGGAGATTGAAAAGAAAGTTTTTTTGCGACTCTTTGTGTGCTAGTATTGCTCGAAAGGGATGTTGGTGAATGAGAAAGCGGGGCTAGAGTCAGAGAAGCCATGATGTGGGTGGGGGAGTTTCAATGTCAGAGTGTGTTTGTGGCCAACAGGGAATGAAAGAGGAAGTAGTGGCTGGAAACTCAACCGCTGAAATTAAGACAACAACTAGTTTTGGTTCCGTCATGCTGATTGTGTGTCAATGCATTGTGCATGTTTGATTCTGTTTTTGTTTTGCGTGTGCCTTTTGTAGAACCTACTTCTTGGTCCTAAAGATTTTTGAAACTCGGCTTTTGGGGCCCATTACAAAATTGCAATCTCTTCAGATATTATCCTTTCGGATTATATAATATATTATATAATTTCACTTGAAAATAAAATATACTCTGAGCATATTCCTGGTTTATATACTTGATTGGGATGATGTCTTTTCTTTTTTGGGTTTACCTGCCGAGGCGTGTTAATGCTCAAATTAGCATTATTGTTTCTAACAAATTGATTCTTAATATATTTTCTTTATACTTATAATTACAAGAAAGAAAAACCCTAAAAATTTGTAGATTAATGTATTTTTTTAATTTTTTTGAAAAATAAAAAAATTGAAAAACTTGTCTTTAAGACCAATTCAATCTTGAGCCCCTTTTTTTGAAATTGCATTGACACAAAAATTCGTTTAAAAAAAAAGAAAAAGAAAAAAGAAAAGCTGAAGGACCATATTAGCCCTCGAGAATAAAGACGAAGCATGGGACTGTATACACAGTAACGGAACCCTCCCGAAAAATTCAAAACATAAAAATCATATCAATTTCCCGCCCATTCCCCACTCTTTCCCATTTCAAGTTTCGACCCATAAAACACCTACCAAAAAAACAAAACATTTTCAATTCGAATAATCGAAGTATCATTTGGCTCTTATTTAACTTCGAAATTTACCAAAATATCCATGTCCTCTTTATCAATTCGCCGGCAAAGAGATCGCGGCGGCGGTAGCACAGGCACAAAATCGGTAACCCCAAATTCTGTCTCCTACAAAAACCCTAGTCCGGGCCTCAAAAAATCATCTTCAGGAAAAGAAAACCCTAAGCCCATTACTCGGTCCCAGAAGCCCGTCGTCAAGTCGGTACCACGTGTCGAAAAGGCTGCCGTAGAGAGCGGCGATTCAAGCATCCGGCGATCCACGTCATCGGCCCCGAGAGGTAGGAGCCAGAGTCCATCTGAATTTATTAGAGTCTATAGTGATTTGAAGAAAGATAGGGTTTCTAGGGTTTCAGTTGAAAGGAAAGGGTCTAGGGATTCGAGTGTTAAAGGGGCTGAATTAGGTTTTAATGAGAAAAGGGGTTTCAGTGAACTTAAGAGCGATAAAGAGAGGAAATTAAGTGGGGTTGGGGTTTTAGGTAGTAATTTTAACAAAGGTGTTAATTTGGGATCAAATTTGGGGAAATCAAGTGGAATTAGTGTTACTAGTAATTTTGTGAGTCGTAATGAAAAGAGGTCTTCAGATGTTGGCTTAGAAGTTGAAAAATATGATAAAGTTGATGTCTTGAATTCTGAGAATAGACTTGAAAAGATTGACCGTAGTGTTGGTTTGGGACTAAATGAGTTTGATGAGAAAATTTCACAGGATTCAAAGGTTTCAGAGACTTTGAAAGAGAAAAGCTTGAGTGAAGAAGGTTTGAGCACTAAGGTTGGTGTAAAATTTCCGAGTAAACTCCATGAGAAGCTTACTTTTTTAGAAGGGAAAGTGAAAAGGATTCAATCAGATATTAAGAGAACTAAGGAGATGTTAGATATGAATAATCCGGATGCAACAAAATTGATTCTTTCTGATATTCAGGAAAAGATTTCTGGGATTGAGAAGGCAATGGGTAATGTTGCAGGTGATTCAGGGGTAAAAATTGTTGGCTCAAAAGGTGTAGGGAAAAATGTTGAAGGAAACAAGATTGTCGAGACGAGTCAAGATAAGATAGTGGATGGTGTAAAAGGTCTGGTTAAGGGATTGAAGAGCGAGGAACTGGAAGCTAGGCTGTTTCCTCATCATAAGTTGCTAAGAAATCGAACATCAAAACCGGCATCAGAGAGTTCCCAAAGTGATGAACTTAATGATGAAGGAACCAGAAGTGATTTAAAGGTGGAGGAGAAGTTGTTGAGCCCCATTGAGGAGAACCCAATAGCATTACAATTTTTGGCTTCATTAAACAAGGACGAAAATAAGGTCAGCGCAAAGAGTGGACTGGTTGATCTGGAGTGTGATGAAGTTCTTGAAACAGATGAGGCTGCAAAATCTGGAGAAAAAGGTTTATCAGGCATGTTTAGTGGGAAAGGAGAAGCTGAGCTCAAGCTCACTTCTGATGAAAGGCTTGATGAATTTGATGATCAGGAGAATAGACAAGCATTTGTGATTGATGAGGGAATTGAAGATACTTGTACTTATCAGCTAAATGAAATAGGCCAAAGGACTTCAACAGGAGGATGGTTTGTGTCAGAAGGAGAGTCAGTTCTTCTTGCTCATGATGATGGCTCCTGCTCCTACTATGATATTACTAATTGTGAAGTGCGTATTCTTGGCCCCTTTTAAATAACCTTCATATTTCATTTAATTCACATTAATTTTCCATTTTTTCCACTGAATAGCCCTGCTGTTTACTTTACTTAAAACTCTCTAATGATGGAACTCATCTGTCAAATTGTTTGCATGTCATATTACCTATATCTTACATTTTTCCTTTCCTTAAAAATCTGGATTTTTTTCCCACTGACTGCTTGTAAATGTTGTTTGGCTTCATATACTGATTATATTTTTTTCTTTTGTTGAATGCTCTTTCTTCATGCTAGAGCTTGTTTATGAACTTAGTAAGATTTTTTCTCTTTTGAAATGATAAATGATGGGATATTACCTCGGATTTGTTTCCTCCAATTATCGTTCATCACTGTTTCAGGATAAGGCTGTGTACAAGCCCCCCACAGCAGTTTCATCTAGTATATGGAGAGATTGTTGGATAATCCGTGCTGCTGGCGCAGATGGTTGCTCAGGAAGATATGTTGTGGCTGCATCTGCTGGGAATACTCTTGACTCAGGATTCTGCTCTTGGGATTTCTATACCAAAGATGTGCGAGCTTTCCACATTGAAGGTGAAGGAAAAACTACATCAAGAACTGTTCTTGGCCCTTTACCAAATAACAATATATACAGAAGAAATGCCTTTTCTAGCGTACTGGTGCCAGAAACTCATCAATGGTGGTATAAACCATGTGGACCGCTTATTGCCTCAGCTGCCAGTTCTCAAAGGGTCGTTACAGTATATGATATCCGAGATGGTGAGCAGATAATGCAATGGGAGGTTCAGAAGCCTGTGTTGACAATGGATTATTCTAGCCCCTTGCAATGGAGAAATAGAGGAAAATTAGTTGTAGCTGAAGCAGAAACAATATCCTTGTGGGATGTGAATTCTCTAAATCCTCAAACATTGCTGTCTGTTTCCTCTTGTGACCGAAAAATTTCAGCTCTTCATGTGAATAACACTGATGCTGAATTAGGTGGAGGGGTTCGGCAAAGGTTTAACTTTCATACTCTTGTTTCTGTTTATCTTATTTTCTTATACACATGTTCTGGATCCTCTGGTTTACTTATTTCAATCTTAAGCTTATCTTTTTACACAATTTTCTGCATAATTGATAGTTGTGTGTGCATGCCTTTGGTTCATTGCTTGCAGCCCCTTAATTTTTATTCTGTTTTCCTTTATATTATGCTATTGATGTAACTATTGACCATGCATATGAAGAAGCTAGTTATTTGTCGTACTGCTGCTTAATCTTTTTTTATTTGAAATACAGAGTGAGTTCTGCAGAAGCTGAAGGAAATGATGGTGTTTTCTGCACGCCTGATTCCATTAATATATTGGACTTTCGCCACCCGGCTGGGATAGGTCTTAAGATCCCAAAATTTGGTGTCAATGCACAGTCAGTTTTCTCCCGTGGGGATTCTATCTTTCTTGGTTGTTGTAATGTGAGGTCGACAGGAAAAAAGCAACCTTCTTCACAAGTGCAACAGTTCTCTTTGCGAAAACAGAGGCTAATGAACACTTACTCTCTGCCAGAATCCAATGCTCATTCTTATCACTCAGCCATAACACAAGTTTGGGGAAATTCAAACCTTGTCATGGGTATTTCTGGAGAAGGGCTGTTTGTTTTCAATGCGTTGAGTGATGATGGATGCCAGTCCTTCGCAAGTGATAATAGCTGTATCCAAAAAGTTAGAGAAATCATTGGCCCGGATGATTTGTTTTCCCCCTCTTTCGATTACATGGCATCTCGCGTTCTCCTTATTTCAAGAGATCGCCCGGCACTGTGGAGGCACTTACCGTAGGTGCTTACCTTAGATACTGTATGATACATGCCTTAAAGCTCCTGTAATTTGGCTTTTGAGAACTATCAGCATGACAATGCACCGTTTATGTTTTGTTGTTTATTGCATGCTTTATAGACATTAAAAGTAATTTCGCTATTTATTGAAGCAGTGCTGATTGACATGAAAACGAAAGGGGCATGATATTCACTATATCGTATCTTTATTTTAGCATATATTTGGGAGGATGAATGAAATCTTTTAAGTACCACCAAGGCGCCAATATTGAAGAAATGGAAGCAAAAACAGAATGTGTTGAATAAAGTGAATGGTCATTTTTATCTCTGATTTATGTGGAAATAATTACAGCAGTTGTGTGAGCAATGAGCAAGTTGAGTTATTTTCTGTTTTATTTTTTATCCGAAAGAAAATGCTTTCCTATATACTTGATTAGAAATCCTTTTTTCTTATTTTCGGACATTAAGCATATTTGTTTAATGGTGTGTTTATATTCCGGATTGAAAATTTAAAATTTTTAGGATTAAGATTATTGACGGTGTTTACTTCCGATTTTTTTTTGGTTTAGAATCGAAGATAAAATTGGGTTTAGAAATGGTTTTAAGTAGGACTCACAAGAAAATGGGATTGAGGAATTTCCATTCATGGGACCGCCATTTTTAAACCCAAGTTTATCTTCAATTCAAAACCCAAAAAAAAACAAAACTCAAAAGTCAAAACCAGCAGCCGTTATTGATCAGATTTAGCAGCCAAGCAACCATGATCGACCCATGCCGATCGCCAAATGCAGCAAAGCCAGTTGCTGCGCACGCTGAACTCGTCGAAAGTAACAGAATCTCGCAATGCTGCAGATCATCAGCCTCTTGTTATTGAAAGTTGCGGGTTATATACAGCACTCGTGCTCGTTGCTACCACTCTCCGAACATCGTTGCCGCTCGCCGGTTGTCCAGCCACCACTCACGGCGTAGTCAAAAATGTTATTTTTATTGTTTTTATCATTATTATTATTATTATTATCATTTTTTATTATTATTAATATTTTTTATCGTTACCATCATCATCATCATCATCATCATCATCATCATCATCATCATCATCATTATTATTATTATTATGACGATGATGTTAACAATTAAAAGTCTTTTAATAATTTGTAACAATTCATTTTAATATCAAAATACTGTAAACACAGCAATAAAAACAATTTAAATAAATAATTTATTTTAATATTTATTCCTCCTAACCCTAATTTATTCTTATTCCAATAGATTCCGACTTTCAAGGTTGATAAACACACCATTGAAAATGATACATTTTGTATAAATACATTAATAAAACTATATTTACGAATTGATATACCTATCTTATATATTTGAGGCAATGAACTTATCGTAGTATGAAATGGTTGGTTGGTCACGAGCATTAACGACTTTCACCTGCCACGCAAAGTGGGACAAGGGTTCTGAATTGATTGGGGGAGAAACACGAAAAGACTTTGTAATGATTGTAATGTATAAGTGTTGTGACTTGTGTGGTAGATGGACCCTTTAACCAAAAGAATGCTTGCAGTTGCCAAATTTATCATCCTCTACCTACGAACTCGTATGATAGTGATACGTAGCTACAGCTTGTCACCTCTATCTCTATCCAATTAACTTGATTTAAAGAATGTAAAACGAGAGTTGTTGTGTAACATTTATACAGCATTAACTCGTATCAATATCCTCTTAAGGGAAGAAAAAATATTAATAACCAAACAAACAAACAAACAAACTTGTATCAGTAACCTTTCATTTCAATCTCAGTGTTGGATTCTCGCATATAACTAGTAGTTGACACAAATAATTGTCATTAAACTGATAACAACGTTTCTAATTATATATTATCATCGAAGATTCAAGCAAAGAGTGCATGAACGTACAAGGCAATTATAGCTAATGGTTGACACAAATATATAGCTGTCATTAAACTAAATGTCGGTATTTATCAAATTAAATTATAGCTACCTTAGTACTGAATATGAGCTTAATTAGATGAGATGAGATTTGATGTTCCTTAAAAAGCTTTGCCCTCGAGCAATGCCCCTCTTTAGTATAGCAGAGGTTCTACATCACGATCTAACGCGCAATCACCAACTAATAATATTAAGACACATGGTGATAAAAATTAAAAAAAAAATAGAATAAACAATACATATTCCCCTCTTTTTATTATCCTTATAAAATTTTTAAAGTACGAGACAAAACATTAAAATTGTCTCTCTCTCACTTAATTAACTCCATCTTATTCTTTTTTTTTCTCTCTCTCTCACTTAAACCTTTCATCTATCATCTTTTTTAAAAAGATATCGACTCTTTGACTGATTATGCATAATATGTGAAAGATTTTAGTAATATAGGTCCAGAATTAATTCTTTGTAATTATATGAAGAGTTTTAACGGATTTGCAAAAGACAAAAGTTCAAATAATGGCTGTCGGTGGGGGGTGAACATAACTTTTTTTTTTTTTTTTGGGGGTGAATTGTTAATTAATTTAATCCCAATTTTAATTTGCCATAAGCATGAAACTAAGGGAAGTAATACAACTTTTTGGTCATTATTTGAAGCTATATTATCCTTGCTGTTGATTTGGCTTCAAAACGAGCTGAAACTCTTAAATGGTATTTTTCCTTTGATGAATAGATAGGCGAAGCAGCCAATCAATTTCAATTATTTAAAGTAATGGGAGGCGTAGGATCTGTGCGTATTTCCAAATCGAAGCTTCATACTGCAACATAATGGAATTTCATGAGGTTTAAAATTTTTCTATCGCCAAAAAATTAAGTGGATAATATGTAATTTTTGTTTTAAATTTTTTCTATTGCCACGTGTTTAGATACCGATAGTTGATGGTTTAGATATTGATAGTTAATGGTTTCACGTTAAATTGCAGGTCAGGATTATTTTGGAACTGTTTTAAAATAGGGAATAATTACAACTACACAAATAAAATAATAAATAAATAAAATTATAATTTAATAGTGTATTATAAAAAAATATTCTATCTTAATATAACCGAACCCTAAATTTTAATATGATACAATCGGTGTACTGTAAAATTTCTCCAATAAGTCCATGTTGCAACTGGACAGGCATCAACCCAACTCTTCAATTTTTTTTTAATGAAAAATATTAAAACCAATTTAAAAAGTCAAAATATCGCTATGATTTTTCATTGGTATTGTTGAACCAATAAGAATATCACCCCAGCAATGCCGTTCGTTCTACCGCGGCACAATTCGCCTCAGCCATTTATGCCGAGCAGAGGAGATCATCAGTCGAAAGGACATGCCGACCAGGGATATATATACCGAGCAGGCGCTTATCCCTCAAAATCCGGAAGCATAATCCCACGATGTCGCGACAGTTGCGTCAGACCCAGAACCGTTGAGAGGAACACGGCGACCCATGTTTGCATACAACACGGCAGTTAAAACCCAGTAAGGAGCGGCCACTACTCGAAATGAGAGAAAATGGGGGTAAAGGAAAACGTGGAACCGCGACTATAAAGAGGGGGAGAAATCGATAAGAAAAGGGGAAAAAAAAGGAAGAACGGGGAAACTCTGCCAAAATACGGCTAGATTTTTCATCACTGTTTTTTGTGAGATCATTCCTAGTGATTTTTTGAGTTTTTAAACACTTTGTTTTCCCATAAACACCTTGATCTGACTTAGGCATCGGAGGATTTACGCCGACAAAACCACCGGCGTCTCTGATCCGTGCTTCGTGGGTGCAGGTTTCTATTTACCGAGGCTAGAGGAAATTGTCACAGCAAACAAATTCAAAATTAAATTCAACCGATACACATACGTTGGTGGTAATATCTGCTATCTAGTCGGGATCAGGACGAGCAGATTTCAGCATCAACAGGTATGAATGCCAAAATTAATGCTACTGATAGGAGCCTCAGAAGTCAAAGTCCTCCGAAACTTGCTTTTCGTAATTAAAAGTCACAGCGAGTTTAGGCCATGGAGTGATTCGTTAATAGTCATGGCGAGTTTTACAATCAATAATTTTTAATGCTTGAAACTATCTATAAATTATTAGTAAAAAAAAAAACAGAGAGAGAGAAAAGGATTTAGTACTAAAGCTTTTTATCAGATTGTAATTGCTAGTTGTTAATTTTTTATAAAAATAAATATATTTAATTAAATATTAATTAGATATCGCTATAAATACACATGTTGCACGAGATCTATGTTAAAAAATTTAACAATTGATTTAAGTCCAATATTTAAAAGTTAAATAATTCAATTATTTCATGAACAATTAGACCTGTGGAAGCATTAATGATGAGCTTCCTGACTTCAGCTCTCGACCGTACGTTTTGTTACGGTGCTCAGAGCGTACAACGGTCCATTGCATCATTCACATATTTCAAAAATTTTGCGGTATAAATGTGACCGTACACCGTACTAGCCGAAGCTCTTCACTAATTGAAGCCTCTTGCCACTACAGCTGGACCTTAGTTTCACGTAACTCCATCATTTGAAATCAATAACAAACTTAGGGAAATGATTTGTTTAATCTTTAAATTTTAAATTAACTGTTGATTTAATTTTTTATATTTTAAAAATATCTCAAAACATAAATATTATTAATTATATTTTTATTTTTACTTTTTCTTTTTTTAATAATAATACTCTAACAATAATTTTTTTATAAAAACCAAATTAACCTTAAAAGTAAAATAATAGTAAGAAATTTTTACATTAATTTTTATCTTCTTTTATGTTTAATTTGATAAATTAATATTTTTTCCCTTTATTAATACCCCCAAGATTATTGCCAAGATATTTTTGTAAAATATATATAAAATCCCATATTTTGTAAACTAATTAACACTTCAGTGACTTGTCCCCATATATAGTGGTTACATGTCATAATCTGAATTAATTTTTCGTTGTTCAATCACAATTATCAATTTTTTTCTTTGCTTTAATTAAAATTTTAAACAGTAGAAATTTATTTATTTTTCCATATCAATTTTCTATTTTGTGTCATTGCATCTTTTTCGCTAATCAATCCAATAGCGGAACCAAACTGTGTGCGGTGGCCTCAAATATTTAAACCAAAAAAGTAATGTCGAGACACAAGATTTGGAATTTTGGATAAAGCCGAGGCTTAAATTCACTCTAGCACCATTATTAATTGACAAACCTCAACTTGCAAGCCTCTAAATTAAGGGAAATTATCTCTACGCCACTTATATATATATATATATATATATATAGCCATCATAAAATTTTGATATATATATTTTGTACTATTTTTTTTAATTTTGTATTAATCAATTACTTTGACATTAAAAAAAATGATCATTTTATCCTTAAATGAATTAAAAAACTATTTTAGTCTATAAAATTTAAAAAAACTATAATTATAAGAATATCAATGGGTTTAATAAAAAAATAAATCTTAAATCCAATATGTTAATTTTTTACAATTATAATTTTATTTAAAAATTATCATAATAATTTTTTTATAATCATAATTCCATTTAATTTGTATGGCGAAGTTTACAATAATTATAGGGAGCTTTTCTCTTCACATTAATTTTTACAAACCTCCTTATACTTAATTTAATTACAAAAATTAAATAAAATTATAATTATAAAAAATTATAATTACAAGATTTTATTTTTTATAATTATACTTTCATTTAAAAATCATTATCTTAGATTTTGAGATTTATTTGTTTTATTGAATTTAGGAGTATCCTTATAATTATAGTTTTTTTTCAAAATTTTATAGGATAAAATATTTTTTAATTTATTTACGGTTAAAATTTTTATTTTTAATGTCAAAGTGGTTGATTAATACAAGTTTAAAGATAAAGGTGATGCAAAATGCATGTCAAAATTTTGTAGTAATTAAATGTACATATGACAAAAGAAAATTGGTGTAAAGATTATTTTCCCTATATTTTTTATATGTTAAATATAAGAGTCAAAGAGTTCAACTATTATTAACTATAAATTATGGTCAACATTCCATTTTAATGATGAAAAAGATTTGGGGTTATAAACTAGACGTGAAATAACTTTGGATGGTTTGAAAATATTCAATAAATTATAGGGATGAGCGAAATTAACCAAAAACCAATTTCTGAAGTTTTTCCCAAAACTGAAAGCACGAAGCGGGTTATTAAAAAATTCTAACCAAACCCACTATAAAACTAACCAAAAATTAAACTAACAAATAAGATCATTCGGGAGGCATCTTTCCCCTTCTGAAAATCTAGAATTAACATTGCTTATGCATCTTATCAACAATTTCTTGTACAGGTAAACATTTAACAGGGCGGTTAGCAGCACCGTGGCACTCATCAATTGGTCCAGAGACCAAAGAAACTAATGGTCTCTGGGAAAATGTCAAACACCATGAGAAGAGGCAGCGTTAAAGTATAAAAAAAATGGGTTGTTATGAAAATTATTGGTTCGCAGAAAAGGGACGCTTACTTGTACCCGTCCTTGTGGGCAATCCAAAATTGTGGGCTTTGCATGCGCCACGTGTGCTCATAAATTAGAAGTGGAAAGAGAAAGCAATGTTCCCATAAGGTGAAAAAAACATTTAATTTAAGTGCTTGTGCATTAAACGTTCCAGTCGGAATAGTAAAGAAGCAGACCGAATATAACAGACACCCAGCTGTTTCATTTGGACTCAGAACAGAACCAAGTACATTGCGGTTCAGCCGCCCTCTCTCATATCCATTTCCCATAAAAAGGAACCAATTAAGTACAGTAAATTAAATTAAAAAAAATATGGGGAGAAATTGCCATCCTTTGTTGAGTGGAAGGAGAAGCAAAGCCGGGAAATACAATCACGGCCTCAGTTCAGTTGAGTTGCTCGCATTGGCCAGCCTATGCGAGGTCTTTTTACCCCCTTTGCCTTCCGTTTCTTTGGAGGGCAAAGAGGATCGTCCTGGCCAGGCCCTGGAATCTTTTTACAAAGCTTCTGGGGCTCAGGCCCCAGTTCCTGATAAGGTAATTAAATATTCAACTTCAAAGATCAATTCGTTTTTTTTTTTTTTCATTTAGAATAACGAGTCAATGCTCGTTAATCTGAAATTGATCATAAACATAGTAATCCACTATCCAACTTAAAGATTAGCTCTTTTTTTAAAAAAAATTATTCAGAATAACGAGTGATTGCTCGTTAACCTGAAATTGATCATTAACGTGCATTGGTTTGTTTGACTGGCAGGTGGCGGAGATTGTGGTGAAGAGGCTACTGACTGAAGCTGTGATATTGATCAGAGTGGTGTTGCTGATGCTGTCCACAAAGCTGGGGACGTTGATGCTTTGTGGGTCTCTTTGTTTAAGTGGGAAATGGCCTTATATTAACAACTTTTCAAGCATGTCATTGGAGAAGAGGGAAAAGGTTTTGCAGAAATGGTTCAAGAACTGGATTTTTACACCTGTTAGAATTGCATTTGTTACCATCAAAATTTTTTGCCTCTTCGTTTTCTTCTGTCAGGTAATTTCTTTCACTTGGAAAATTTCTTTGCATTTTTTTGTTATTTTTGACATATAAATCACATGACTACCTTTTTTTATTTTTTTAAAAAAACTTGTTGCAATTTTACAGAACTATTTCAATATGAAATTTGCGAGATATATTTTAGATATATGCTTGCAGTTTAGCTTAGATGTCAACCGAGCATTGACTTAAAAATCTATTCTCACAAATAATTTGAGAGAAATATATTTTTCATCCATATTTATAATAAGGTAATCTTTAAATTACATTTAATATAACTTTCAATCATTAAAATTATACAAAAATAAGTAATAAGCAAGTGGTCAAGTGGGGCTAATCTTATATTTTTACCTTATTTTTAGCAGGTGGAACTAATCTTATATCAATTGTAACTTAAGGAGAGCCTTATAATAAAGGAAATGAGAAGAACCCTTGTTATCAATAAATCAATTAGGTCTTATCATTAGAATTTGACACTAAAGCGTTTGGTAAATACTATTTGCTGTATTTTAGAAGTTATGTTTAGATAATTTTTCACTTATATGATGAAAAATCTATTATATCTTTAATAATTTTATCAAAATTATTATTTACTATATATTATTAATTTTTATCTCGTAGTTACAACTTTTTTCTATAGCAGTTGTAACTTAAAAATTACAAATTAAATTACAGTACCCCAATCCCAAACATCACTTATAAACAATAGTTTAATATTTAATTTCTGTTCTATAGTGTCAGATTCACATGTTCTAAAAAAATGTGGTACATATTGTAAATTTTAAAAATATGTATAATTTTTGTGATTAATATGTTTCATTTATTTTACTGTCTATAAAAGTGCCGCTTAGTATTTTACAAATTATTATTCTGAAATTTAACTTCAAACACGCCGCATCCGGACGAAAGGACATATTATTTAGGAGTCGAGTTTTGGATTTTTTTATGAACTTCGTAAATTGTTAGCTTTAGCAAATGTTTTTGAAAATAAATAGGTAGGTAAAAGACTAGAGAATATAAAAAATGGCAAGTAGTAAATATTATTTTGTCATTTAAAAATTTTCAATAAATTTATAGATCAACAATTTTTCCTTATTTACTATAAATATTACTTTCATAATTCAACACAATCCAAATTAAGGGGAAAAATATACAGCCAGCCATAACTTAAAAATTTCCAATCTCTTTGATTGGAGTTTTGAGTACTATTTTAAGATTCCTGAAAAAATAGAAAAATCATTTTTAATAAAAGACTTTATGCGCAATAAAAAAAACTATCATGGTTCGTTGGTCACATATTAATCACACGCATTAAAGCAGTTGTTGTAGATTGGATAAAAATTTTTGTGCCGACAAGTAAATATATAAAACAAATAAGGAAAACAGAGAAACATATTGAAGGTTAAAACATCGTTATCATTTTTAATTAGGTAGTTGAATTACTTTATATGTAGGAACCTTATATGAATACTCAAACGAATGAATGTAGATAGATACTATCCTTGTCATTGAAATGGAATGAACAGAAAAATAATAAATTTACAACATTTAAGGGTGAGGGGTGTCAGAATCCCACATAGCTTGATTGGAACTCAAGAATTTCATTTAAGGACTTTTGAGTGTGACTCAAAACAAAAGCTATCTTATTAAGATATTATATATTATACCTAAAACCAACGCTATTTTTACATAAGCGATGATGTTGAAAAATTAATATTATTTTGGTGCTTGCATTGACCAAAAGATTTTTTTTCTTTTAATTCAATTACAATAATTTTTGGGTACAAAAGTCAAGAATTAAGGTAGATAAAGAGAAAGATCTATGTTTGATTTATATTTATGGGAGGTGATCAGGTGTGCGCAATCGCGCTCTCTATCGAGTTCCTTTTATTTATTTCTTGGTACAATACAATTAGTGAGCCAAAAAGCTAAGCGAGTCATAAAAGAAGCTTACGCTTAAAACATGACATGCCTAGCAATAAGAACAAAACCGATATACAACTTAAAGCACATTTGTAATTCACCAATTCGCCGTTCCCTTTGCAGCTTGATGAAAATGGAAAAAATCCAGCATGGGAAGCGATTGATTATCATGTAGAAAATGATGAGGATGTGTCCGAGGTTCAACAGGAGAGGCCTCTAGAGAAGGGAATAGTTGAAACAATGTATGAAACCGACTCAACCATTGTACAGTCACTCACTCAGAAAGGCCTCCAAGTTACGAAAGATTCTAAACAGAATGTGTACAAAATCAAATGTGATGTTGTAATTGTTGGCTCTGGTTGTGGAGGTGGTGTTGCAGCAGCTGTTCTGGCTAGTGCTGGGCAGAAGGTTGTTGTAATTGAGAAAGGGAACTACTTCACTCCTAAGGATTATTCTCTCCTTGAAGGTCCTTCATTTGAGCAACTATATGAATCTGGAGGGATCCTTCCAACTACTGATGCGAGCATGACGATTCTGGCAGGATCAACTGTTGGTGGCGGCTCAGCTGTCAACTGGTCGGCCTGCATCAAGACACCCAAATCCTTGCTTCAGGAATGGGCAGGGGACTATAAGCTCCCACTCTTTGGTAGCCCTGACTATCTTTCGGCAATGGATATTGTGTGGGAGAGGATTGGTGTTACGGAGAATTGTGTACAAGAGGGGTTCCAGAATCAAGTACTTCGAAAAGGATGTAAAAATCTTGGCCTTGAAGTTGAAAGGATACCGAGAAATTCCTCGGAGAATCATTACTGTGGATCTTGCGGTCGTGGCTGTAAAAGCGGAGACAAAAAGGGGACTGATAGTACCTGGCTTGTTGATGCCGTAAGCCATGGCGCAGTCATTTTAACGGGATGCAAAGCCGAGAGATTCATATTGGAGAAGAGCGATAATGGAAGCACAAGGACAATGAAATGCTCGGGAGTGATAGCAAAAGCTTTGAATAACGACATCAGAATGAAGTTTCAGATCGAAACAAAAGCAGCAATCTCAGCATGTGGGGCTCTATTGACTCCCCCTTTGATGATCTCTAGTGGATTGAAGAATCAGCACATTGGCAAGAATCTTCACCTTCATCCTGTTCTGATGGCCTGGGGATACTTTCCAGACTCAAAATTAGAGTTCAAGGGGAAAAACTATGAGGGTGGAATAATCACATCGGCCCACAAGGTGGTTTCAGGAGATTCCGAAGTGAGAGCCCTCATCGAAACTCCTGAATTTTCACCAGCAAAATTTTCTGTATTGTGGCCTTGGTTGTCGGGAATTGACTTTAAACAAACCATGTTGAAGTATTCAAGAACCGCACACTTGATAGCAATAATCAGGGATCGGGGATCTGGAGAAGTTAAGGTAGAGGGAAGGATAAGCCATAAATTAGATCAATTGGACCAAGAAAATTTGAAAGCCGGATTGAGGCAGGCATTGAGGATTTTAATAGCAGCAGGAGCCGTTGAAGTTGGCACTCATCGGAGTGATGGGCAGCGACTCAAATGTGAAGGAATTACCGAAAAGGAAGTGGAGCAGTTTTTGGACACAGTTTATGCAGCAGAAGGGCCAAAGTCACCGGTGGAGAACTGGATGGTCTATGCTACTGCCCATCAAATGGGAAGCTGTAGGATGGGCGTTAATGAAAAAGAAGGCGCGGTTGACGAGAACGGGCAAAGTTGGGAAGCCGAAGGCCTATATGTTTGCGATGCTAGTGTTCTTCCAAGCGCTGTCGGTGTCAATCCCATGATCACAATCCAGTCTACTGCTTACTGTCTCTCAAAGAGAATAGCGGAATCCTTGAGAGAACAGTCCTCATAAGGTTTACTGATTCTCTATATTGCTTTTCACTCATGCTGGTGAGTGAAGGACTTCGGTTGTTTCTTCGGTTGTTTCAGTCTTCATATGTCCAAATGGTATCAGCAGTTATATTTGGCAATTGTAATGACATGGATTGAGTAAAATTCGGGTATTCTTCAGGTGAAAAAAACAATATCTATTACTGTTATGAGATTTGATACATAGATGTTTGTTGTCTTAGAAAGCATACATTTTGGGATTCTTTAAATTTACCTATGAATCTCATGAATGAGACAAATAGAGTTTAAGAAAGTTACCATGCAAAAGAGTTTATCGTCTACAAAAAAAATTCAGCAGAGTGTGCAATTTGATTCTCGGAAACTTGCCATATGTCAAGCTTAACAGAAGCCGATAGTGAAAATATTAGCCAGCTCATGAAAAATTTGGCTTACTCTCTCTAATCTCTACACTCAGATATACAATGACCGGCCGTGGAATCTGTAACAGACTAAAATAAACCTCGGGCCGACACGCCACGTCATAACATCCATTACTGATTTAACAGATTTCATTCAATACTGGGTTTTAGTTCTTTATTTGCTTTTCAGTCCTCAGATTTTTTTTTTTCATTTTTATTTAACTTTCTCTGTGGTGGGAAAAGTCGTTATGGTATCAAATCCCAACTGTATTGAACAGCCGCTATCAACCAAGTTTAGTTCAGATTTATTTGTTGTTAGTATTTTTGTTAATGTATGCTAAGAATTGTCTTTGTTCGTTAGCATTGTATATAGATATTTTAGTGATCTGTCTTTATGTTTGCTCTATTAGGGATGTTTTCAATTACTGTCACTACACAGTGGCTGCTTAACGCTTGGAGCTTGACAATTGGCAAATTGAGTTGGATCTGTGATCAATGAATGATAAGGAATTTCTTCCACATTGTTGTAATAAAATGCAGATCCTTCTTGCCTTAACTAGCTGAAAAATATGACATTCCTATTCTGTCAACAATCATGGACTTATGTACATTAATTTTGAGAAACAATCTTGTCTTATTTCAGTCAGAATCCATCTCACGGACTGGTAAAGGAACTGCCTTCACAACCCTGAACTTGCCAACATTGCTTAGATGTTCATTCTCTAACCTGTTATACGAGGTTGTATAATTAGTACATAGCCTAGTTGTCACAGAATCTATAATGTGTGAAACAGAAAGTACCTGTAGAAATTCCAGTGCCCTCGTCGTATGACTTCCAATGAAGCCATGAAGAAATCTAGCATACGCCACTGAACAGTGGTAACATGTAACCACATCACAGTCTCCACCCAAGCTATTCTTAGAACTACATTCAAGGCCTATAATAGAATTTCTCAATGTGTTGGGATAAGTTTTCAAATGTTTGACGAGAATGCCATGATTAACTCTGGGAAATTTGGCAAAGGACTCACGCTGGAAATGTAGTAGATGCTTTTGTTCCTCAGAATCAAGTCATCTCTAAGCCAAAGGTTCCTCGAATTTGGGGTTCAAGAATCCCCAGTCCTTGACAAAATCTCAGTATAATTGATAAATAGTGGCCACCAAAGAAGTCCCCAAGACTATGCCAAACCACAGGTAGTTGCTTTGCCTAGTGTATGGCAATCTGGCGCCGGCTGCCACCATGGCTGAAACATACTTCCCCATGTTAGCCAAATGGTTTGTGTCTTATTCATCAAACCATCGCCTTGCACACTGAGAGTCAAATTATAGAATGTTAGATTTTATGGTGTGTCCGCGGAAGTCAATCAAGAAATTAACTACTAGATGTATGAGTTTACCTGCATTGCACGCCAATAATATGGCAAAACTGAGATGACATAAGCAAGCTCCCTGTATAGTCTTCCATTCTTGCAGTTGTCATAATGATGTGTTTTGAAACTTCCAACTAGAACATAACAAGTTGTCGATTCTGAGTATCTCAATAATGGAATCTAAAAATGAGAAACAATTGTTGATGATCACAGAAGAAATATACAGTCAGCTGATTATGTAATTGAGAAAACTTCATGCCTTGTTTCACAAGCAAGTTTCGATACTTTATGTTTGAAACTGGCATTACCCCCTAGCATGTATTTGACAGATAAAATTTTAACACTGATTGCTGGTTAGAGTGATTACCTGACCAGTAAGTTGGTCAGCCATGAAAAAGTCTACCATCAAGACCTGCATTCATCAAAGATGATGTTATATGTGGCTGCTTTTAGATACAAATATGCAATCCATCTCCGTATTGAAGAAGTGAAAGTAGGTAAACGTACCTTATAAAATGGTGAGCATATTATGTTGCGAATTTTGCGAAGGAAACAGTAGTGAGTTGGGCGATAAAAGATGTCAAAAGGACATATGAGCAGACAAATTGAAATCTAGAGATGTATAAGAGTGTATTAGTAATTTAGCATGTACCATGGCACTTTTTGCTACTATCATATGTCAACAAATTCACATACACTAAAGTATTTCTTGCAATTAAGCAATAATGGAGCTAACCAGAAGGAGGATTCCAGTCTGACATCAATTTTGCCAGGCGAAAAGCCGCTAGCTCATAGGAGGAGGTGCACAACCATTGCTGCAACAACAGCAGTCATGAAAGTGGTGCAAAGGAGAAATGCATCTCTGTACTTGAGTGCAGTGTTGGGTGAAAATTCAAATATGAATTTGTAGCTGATCCTTGTGCTCTTCCACATGAAGAAGTTACACCCATACATAAACAAGTGCAAGCACAATACTGCAAACACACCGCACAACAAAAATAAAATTTCCTTGAGTTCTAACTCCATGCATATCAAACCCAGCAAGGATGGATGCAAATGGGTCCAAGCCCACCAAAGTCATTGATTGGACTCTGGCTCATATGGCAGCACCCAATTTCTTGGCTTTTTTTATTTAAACACTGTTAAGTGTACGTTGTTCATTGTTCTGTGTTAAAATGTGCACCTGAAAACAAGATAAACAATTTCCATGTAAGCAGCTTCAGTGTTGGCGGAAAATATGCCAGACAAGTGAGCCAGAATTGGGTATGCACAAAATAATGATAGAAAACAACCTGTAAAATGCCCTGCAATAATGACAACAAAAAGAAACTCAAATCACTCAAATCATCCATGCCAATAAATTCTCCGAAGCATCTGCCTCAAACATATGGTGGGGAATCAAATATATGCACTATCTTCTCATTGTAACCCAAATTAAATTTTTTTCCGCTAGTGGGATTAGTGCCAGCTGCTAGCCGGATTTTGTGTGGGATTGAAAATTCCAGTGCTACTTTGCATTATCTTATAGTATATGCATACTAAAACTTTAAGCTATAACAGTAACCATTTGCATTTGTAAGTATGACAAGGATTTTTTATGGTTGACAATCCTTATTTTTCTTGGGGTTCGGTACCTTGTAGGAGCCGTATTTTTCCATTCGGTGCAATACCATGATGTAGATAACATATATTTGACCATAGAATAACTCAAGATTTTGACATTTACGAGAAATCTTTTCGAGATATGATAATCTGTTCTATCGGATAAATGCTCATGAAATGATTACTTGTAGTTCCCACCTAGTTGCTGCGAATATTTCATTCACCCTATACGTATCTACATTCACCTTCGCAAGCCAATTTGTTAGATAAACTTGTGGGACTTCCTGCTTGGACTGATTTAAGTGAGTTAGACTGTCATTTATAATTGAATTCTCACTTAACTCTTTTTCTTGACTCAAATTGCAGGCATGTAGCAGGCACTCTTGTTAAGGCTGCTTATTGTGGAGAATATACTGAGGCTAAACAGAACAAGTTTAAGAAGCAAAACCACGTCAACAAAGATTGTTAAGGAAAATAGAACTTCAGTTGACAGCTCAGCATAGGCTGTTGAAAGTTTGTTATTAGTCATATGTGTGTAATAAAATAAATAATTTTAAGTAATAAGTAATTGAAGTTTGTTACAGATGGTTACGTAAAAGTGAATGTATAAATACATATGTGTATTGATTCAATAAGTCAATAAGATTCTGGATTTAATAAAATTTGTTTTCTCTCTGTGATTTTCTCTTCAGCCAAACACATTTGCTTTCACATGGTATCAGAGCCATCAATGGCAAACTCTAGCACTTTAATTCCAATTAAGTCAATTAATAATTCAAATCAACTGAATCAAGTATCAAAAATTTCATTTACATTTGCTCTAACTATCGAGCTTGATCGATCTAATTTCTTACTCTGGCACAAACAAGTTTCAACTTCAATTAGTGGAAATCGGCTTGCAGGTTTCATCTTAGAAGCTCAAACTATTCCAAATCAGTAAATGTCTATTACAAATATTAATGGATTTGTTGAAAAGGTTGAAAATTCAACTTATATTAATTGAAGAGCACAAGATCAAACTCTTCTTGGCTGGCTACTATCCACAATTAGTGATGCAACTTAGATATGAACTAGTTATTTTGATAAAAGAATCCATGATTGTTAAGGAGTATTATAACAAAATGAAATTGCTTGCTAACAAACTTGCTTGTGCTGGTGATACTATAATTGAGAAGGATCTGTTGATTAGAATTTTGAATGGCCTAGGACTTGGTTATTTAGATCTAGCTTTAATTATCACAGCTAATAAAATGAGATATGATGATGTATATGCATTATTATTGACAAATAAAGCAAAGATTAGAACAAAATCAGAACTCTCAGTCTATGTTCAATGCTAATTACAGTATGATGAATACAAATAACTCACACATGAGAGGTAACTTTAAGAGAAGTTCTTCTGTTAATGGACATTTTGGTCAATTTGGAGACAAAAATTCAAATCCTATTAGAGGCATGATTTCCAATTCATAGTCTAGGAGTTTTTCTTGTGGTGGTAGTAACTTTGTTAGTAGATGAGGTCATTTTGGTGGATTTAGCAGAGGTGGTCATTTCGGTGGAGCTGGCAGAGGTCAAGTTATGTGATTTTCTAGACCACATATAAAAGACATGTTTCTTTCTGTTGGATTTCAAGTTCTAAAAACTAATGATTTTGGAGAAGGCATTTCTATTTGTCAAATATGTCACAAGCAAGGTCACATTGTTGATGCTTGTTGCCACATATGTGATGACACGTATTTATCTTCATCTAAATCTTTTGGTAATAGTCAAATGTTTGGGCCAAAGACAACATATATGGCTACCTTTCAACCATTCTTTGGTTATCAATCATCGTTTGAAGATTATTATGATATTCTTTACTCAAATCATTACTCTCTTGTCATCTATCTATTAGAATCTTTCATTGATGCTATTCTTGAAGCTCATGTTGCAGATTTTGAGGGTCTTGCTGATGAAAGTTGATACCTTAACAGTGGTGCTACACATCACTTAACCAACAATATGGCTAATATGAATGTTTGAGAGGAATTTAAAGGCTTGGATCAGCTTATCATTGGTAATGGTCAATGTTTGACTATTACTTATATTGGCGATGCTTATTTTAATTATAAAGGTTCTAACATTGCTTATAATCATACATACATTACACTTAGAGATATACTGTGGTTCTTTCCATTACAAAGAATTTATTGAGCATCTCAAAACTAACAGCTAATAATAACGGCTCTGTTGAATTTGTTGGCAATGTTTGTTATGTGAAGAATTCTCTGAAACGGAAAGTATTTCTATAGGGACTGTTGTGTAAATTTTATTGAACTCGCAAATACACGAATCTATTGTAGAATAGATTAATGGTGACGAGTATCGATCTTAGGAGGAGGTGAATTTTAATTATATGTAAAATTAATTTTCTATAAGGGTAGTTGGATTTATGGTAAAAGTGATTTAGACTATCTTAAAATTTATATTGGAATGGCAGCATTAAATTAAAGTCGTAATATTATAATCGAAGCGCTTGGGTATCTGGATCCGCATAAACATGTACCATGAGCTAAATATTCCTTATTAGCGTCAATTAAATCACGAAGAGGGAATCCACACCTCATTAACTACACTCTAATTAATATAGTGCTAAGAGCTTATCGTGTCAAATAATAATAACCTTATACTAAGGAGCTAGTGAAACCAGAGAGGTATCTAGACAAGATTATTATTATTTGTCGACGAGAAGTCAAAAAATCTACAAAAACTAGAGGGGAAGAGAAAATAAATTTATCAAATAAAGCCCATGACACATGTTGAGACTTCACCTTCAACCCAAGGTTAAAAGAAAATTAGCTACTCATAATTGAACTAGGGGTAAAATAAGAATTTATTAAAATACATAGAAAATACAAGATAGAGAAGAATTATGTAAAATAGAGCTAAAAAAATGAATTCATAGATGCCAAATTAGGGGGGAAGCCTCCTTTTTATAGATACATTGAGTAAATCATGGTCATCAGATTAAAAACAGTTTGGACACTCAGGATTGCGCCACGTCATTAGTCAACAATACGCGATTTGAACAGTGATACGGTTTGACCACACGGTTTGAACAATCAACAAGCTTGGGCAGTGACGTTGTTTGGTTGAAAATAATCTTGTGTATATGCATGTACCGTACGTACAATTTTTGGTCCACTAACATGTTGCCACGTCACCGATCAACAGTGCATAAGAATTTTTTCCAATGAATTCGTGACACCTCATCAGTCAATGCCACGTCATTGATCCGTATATGTGAACAATGTCGTGAGTAGTAACATAGACAATACCGTACATGTGAATAATACAGTAAATGTAAACAGTTATATTTTTTCTTTTATACTCCTCCTAAAGTTTTCACCTATCCTGAGTTCAAAAGTGATGTTTGTTTTGCTGTCTGAACTCTTGTTTATTGTAAAATAACCATGATGCCCCTAAAATACATAAAATACTTAATTAAAATAAAGTACACATAATTAAATTACAAGAAACTTAAATACATAAAAGTAAGGGTATTAGTAAAACTTGAAGTGTAAAATAACGATTTTCTCCTTTATAAATATAAATTTTCTAACACTCAACACACCCGCCAACCAGCTTATTAGTAGTCCCTAGCAAATAAAGTGAAAATAAAATTCAAATCTAAAATGATTTTTTTAACAATCATGTTTATTTAATCAAACTAAAGATAGTAATCAAATAAAAGTATAAGCATTATCTCCTGTCTAAAGAAACATCACACCCACATCGACCATCCACATGAATCAGCCCATTAGACTTTGTCACAGTACTTTTAAGAATGACATGTTAAACCCCAAAATCTCACTGAAAATAGTGACACCCTCACAAAGAAATTAAACCCAATAAAAATAATCACTCTAATGAATGATAATTGAGAGAAAATAATAAAGAAGTGATATTACACACTCTCACCAAGATGAAAAAAATATGCCCTCATCTTAAAAATAATATGATATCAAGTCAAATAAAAATGCTAGTCAATCCAATTTATTTATTTACTTTATGCACAACTACATCTTTTTAGCTCATATAACTAGCTTCTACTTCAGACTATAGTTCCCTAAAATCAAGAAGAACTTTTATTAGGATGTAACGTAAGCTGGGGATATGGCTAACAAAGGAGGAGAAATAAGGAAAACAAAGTGTATGTTTGAGAAAAATACAGAGATTTTTTTTGGAAGTTGTAAGGTGTATTTCACCTATTATTATTTTTTTAACAATTTTTTTTTTGCTGTTGTTGTTTTTTTTTTTTTTTGCTTTTGTTTGACAAAACTTCACTGAACAAAATTTACATTTTTCTCAAACATAAATAGGTGATGGAACTTATAAGATATTGCATAATACTCCAAATCGGAGTGGGTCAAGACGATAAGTTTGACAAAGAAAGCTTTTTTTTAAGCCTCAAAATAGTTAGCTATGAATATTTCACAAAAGAGATTGTTAGAAAGGCTTAAACGGATCAAAGATAGTCTTTCCATCGCCTTTTAGGGCTTTAAATAATATTTCATATGTACTAGTTTGATGGGCCTCCAGATGTAGTAATGCACATTTTTTTATCTTTTTTTAATTTTACAGTTTTTTTAAAGGTTAACTCAAAAGAAATCTAGAAATCATGTATAAAATAATAAACTGCTAACCTGTATGAAGAATGGGCAAAAGAGTTACTCTCCCAGAAAAATGACAGGTTCAAAAACTCACTTGGTACTTATTATGACATGTTCATTCTTTCAAGCAACTCATATTTGTCTCTGACATCAATATGTAGAGTAGCAAACATGGCGTAATATCACTTAAGACCAAAGATAATACAAATACTAAAATTTAAAATTCATCATGTCATCCAATGTTAAAACAAATCACATAATTTTTTTTTCAAACAACATTTTACCCCCAACCTATTCTAAAGGAAAATATGCATGCAGAAATGTGAAAATGATGTAGAAAAACTAATTAAAAAATTATACTTAAAATGATAGAAAAAGAAAATGATTTTTTTTACTAAGAAAATGCGTTTCTAGAGTTACTACACTCCATATTCAGCCATCTGTGACTCAAAAATTTGAAAATGTATACTTATAAAGGAGAAATTAAAAAAAAGTAAAAAATGAATATCAAAGCTTAATAAATAAAAAGAAAATGTCTGGAATTTTTTTTTTGTTTTTTTCAACGAAAAAATGCATTTCTAAAGTAATTACACTCCATATTCAATCATAGTTAATATAAAAAGTTAACAACAGTTAGCTTCTACAACAAAAAATTAATAAAAACTTAACCAAGATTCCACAATTGTCGACTATTCCCTCCCCCCAATCAGAACGAAACATTGTCCTCAATGTTTTAAAGGAAATAAGTAGAGTTAGAAGACATCACCTAAGTGGTGCAATACAGAAAAAAAATATTTACAGGCGGAGAGTTAAATCTAATTTGAGCTTCTTACTGTGGCTACTGTTACCATCATTATTTGGAGACTCCAACACAATGGTCCTAGGGTTTGGCTCTGGTTTATAAGTTTGTAATAGATCAAGTAGCTCATTAGTAGTGTGAGAACAAATAAAAAGCTTTTTCGCTGTGGAAGGAATGAAATAGTTTTTTATTGCATGGTTAAGAAATGCGATAAAGTCATCATAAAAGTTATTGATATTTAACAAATTGATGAGTTTTTGTTGAATGTGTAAATGGGCCCAAGATGCGAATGTGATAAGTGCCTCTAGAGTTGCAAGATCTCCTAGTAGGAAAATAAAAGTATCAACATAATTAAGCATTTCAGCTATTCTTTCTTGCATACCTGAGACGACTAATTTTTCTCCAGTCGGTGAGTTAGACAAACTGCCCAAAGGTTTTAGGACTCTTGGGATGATACCTAACACTTGGCTTCCTATTACAAAAGCAGCTTCTGAGACCAATTTTGATAACCCTCGGTTACCTCCACCATACACCAAGTGTAATTTTCTCTCTACTATACTTCGACCAAGATATATGGTTGTCTCAATGAACTCTTTATGTTTTTCATAGTTAAATCCAAAAAGCACATAATTGTTCTTGAATTGTTTATTAGGAGTAGCTGCCATTGGGATACTTCTAAAAAATAATTTGTGAGTGCTTAACAAAAAGTCATATTTAAGAATCTTGGTGACAGTAGGTCACAACTGTGTATGAGGTAATATGTCAGTGTCAATTAACGCGTAAAGCACATGGCTCACGAGTCAAAAAAGAAAAGAAACAATAATAAAATAAAATTATTAAAGACAATAATACAAATTATAAAACAACAGTGAAACAAAGTAATAGTTAAGTAAAATGATATTTACAGGTAGTTGCGACTGTGGCTCACATCTTCTTTTGATTTTGCGTTCAGAAATAGCTTGAACGCCCTCTATAGATCGATGATAGGCTTCCAATCCAGTTTTCTTATAAACTGGCAAACAAGGTCGTTTATAGTCAATTCCCAAGATTATATCGTGCATATTCTTTCTAGAATAATGGCCATAATTGGAAAATCGTTCCTTACACGTATCTACTGGGATGTGTTTCAAGAGACAAAAGGATATTATCCAATGATATCAGACACTATTCTTAAAGAACATGGTTTTTTATAGCAACTCATTCTGACATACTTATAACAAGCAATATAAATTCTTCGAGCTCTTCGTTTTCTTGCATAATTTCTTTTACCACAACCAGGCATGTATGTAATAAATTTTGGAGGTAACTCACCTGTCAATTGTACTTTAGCCTCAATTAACCAACAGATGTCAGCAGGAATGTTATTTCTCATGAGCAATCTCATGCGTTCAGACCGAGCTTTATAGATTGTAAGGAAGACATTCTGAGAAAGTGAAGGGAATCGATTGTGAAGCTTTGCTAAAATCTCATTTCTGTCCATACCTTTACCTCAGAATATTAATTATTATGAAAAACTAAAGTAACCGACTTGATTGTTACGGAGTACCATTATCCGTTACTTTACCGAGGTAACAAATTAAAGCATACTAACAAAAAAAAACTAACTAAAACACTTAAAGAAAATTACAATCATCCTCTTATAGAATTTACCTCAAGTTCCAGCTGGATGTTATAGACACATCTCTCAATATCTCTGAGTTGGCTTTCTAAATCCTAAACCTGGGATACTAACTCTGGTGGTTGTAGAGAACATATACGATGTGTTTTACAAAATCGAATCTGCCATTTGAGATGAGATTTTATACGTTGAAGTGGTCTAAGAATGTATAGGAGGAACTGTTTAGCTATGGCACTCATGATTAACAATGATAAGAGAAAACTTAATGGTTAAAAAAATACACTTATGCAAAAATAATTTCAATTAGCAAAAGAATAATAAAAGAAAAAAATCAAATCGCCGAAAAAAAACTCAATTCAAATCTGGTGGGTCACTCAAATTTATTTCAGTGTCCTCTCCATATGGTTGGTACTTTAGATATGATTTTAACATTTGACCATTAACTTTAAATGTGACATCGTTTTTTGGGTCCTTAATTTCAATTGCCCCATGTGAAAAAATAATGTGAACAATAAATGGGCTAGACCATCGAGGATAGGTGCAAAAGAAAATTGAATAAAAGCACTTTCTGATATGAAGTGAAAGATTTTCTCATAATTTGCTTGTCATGAAAGACTTTTATTCGCTGCTTGTAAATCTTGGCATTTTCATATGCATCATTGCGAATTTCTTCAAGTTCTGCCAGCTGTAATCTTCTTTCTAAGCTGGCTTACTATATGTCAAAGTTGAATTTCTTGATGACCCAGTATGCACGATGCTCGAGCTCCATAGGTATGTGGCAAGCTTTTCTATACATTAGTTTATAGGGTGACATCCCAATCGAGCTCTTGAAAGCTGTTCTATATGCCCATAATACATTATCGAGTTTTAATAACTAATATTTTCTGTCCAGCCTCACTGTCTTTTCTAGTATGTGTTTTATTTCTCAATTGGAGATCTCAACTTGGCCATTGGTTTGCAAATGATATGGGGTCGCTACATTATTTGTTTATTATTACTTAAATTGCCATAAGTTAATCTCATTGTATTTTTCATTGCTACAGTACGATCCATTATATGCCGCTTGCAACAAATAACATGTTCAACATGTACGTTTTTTTTGTCCCTCACATATTACTTGGTTCTATATACAGTTATTCCATCTTACTATTTTATTGTTATGTACACCAACATTTTCTTGGTTTCTTGGACAATTAATTGCAACATTAACAGTTCCTGTCTAATGACCAGCACTCCCGGTTTCCTTCAACTACCAGATGACCACTTCACACCTGCATGATCTTGATACTTTTCATCTGACAGCCACTTTGCTAGATGACAAAACAAGGTGTACGGTGCCCAAGGGGCACGGTAAACATTGCTTGATTAGAAATCCTGTTTTTCTTATTTTCGGACATTAAGCATATTTGTTTAATGGTGTGTTTATATTTCGGATTAAAAAATAAAAAATTTTAAAATTAAAATTATTAACTGTATTTACTTCACAAAGTAAAGATAAAGAATGAGAATCACAACAAAATGGGATTGGAGAATTTCCATTTGTGGGACCAACATTTTTATATCCAATTTTATCTTCAATTCAAAACACAAAAGTCAAAGCCAGCAACCATTATTGATCAGATTTAGCAGCCATGATCGACCCACGCTGATCACCAAATGCAGCAAAGCTAGTTGTTGCGCACACTGATCGTTAGCCTCTTGTCATTCGTCGCAACGATGTTCGGACAATGGTAGAAACAAGCACGGGTGTTGTATATAACCCACAACTTTCAATAACAAGAGCTTGTCGTCGGTTGTCAAGCCACCACTCACGGCTTAGTCAAAATTGTTTTTTTTTTATCATCATTATTATTAATTTTATCATTATGCTAATTTTTTTCATTATTATTATTATTATTTTATCATCATCATTATTTTTATTGTTATTTTTTTTATTTTCATTGTTGTTATTTTTTTTATTCTCATTGTTGTTGTTGTTATTATTATTATTATTATTAACAACTAAGGGTCTTCTAATAATTTATAACAATTCATTCTAATGTCAAAAACACTGTAAACATATCAATACAAAAACTATGCATTTCTATTCTTCTAGCTCAAATAAATAATTTATTTTTTTATTTATGTAATTTAAATAAACAATTTATTTTTATTTTCATTTTTCATTCTTATTCCAATAGATTCCAAGTGTGTAAGTTGATTGAAAATTATATTTTATGGATAAATACATTGATGAAATTATATTTACGAATTAATATACTTATCTTGTATAAATTTAGGTGACGAACTTATGTGGTATGAAATGATTAGTTGGTTACAAGCATCGATGGCTTTCACTTTTTAGTTAATCCCTTCATGCCACGTAAAGTGGACAAGGGTTCTAAATTGATTGGGGCAGAAACAGGAAATGACTTGTAACGATTGTAATATATAAGTGTTGTGAGGTAGATGGATTCTTTAACCAAAAGAATGCTTGCGGATTAAACATCACTGTTGGCAGTTGCCAAATTTATCATCCTCTACCTACAACTCATGTGATAGTGATACATAGCTACAGTTTATCCTCTCTATCTCTATCGCATTAACTTGGTTTAAAGAATGTAATACGCAAGTTGTAATGTAACATTATATAGCATTGACACGTATTCATATCCTCTTAAGGGAAGAAAAAATATTAATAAACAAACAAACTTGTATCAGTAACCTTTCATTTCAATCTCAGTGTTGGATTCTCGCATATAACTAGTAGTTGACACAAATAATTGTCATTAAACTGATAACAACGTTTCTAATTATATATTATCATCGAAGATTCAAGCAAAGAGTGCATGAACGTACAAGGCAATTATAGCTAATGGTTGACACAAATATATAGCTGTCATTAAACTAAATGTCGGTATTTATCAAATTAAATTATAGCTACCTTAGTACTGAATATGAGCTTAATTAGATGAGATGAGATTTGATGTTCCTTAAAAAGCTTTGCCCTCGAGCAATGCCCCTCTTTAGTATAGCAGAGGTTCTACATCACGATCTAACGCGCAATCACCAACTAATAATATTAAGACACATGGTGATAAAAATTAAAAAAAAAATAGAATAAACAATACATATTCCCCTCTTTTTATTATCCTTATAAAATTTTTAAAGTACGAGACAAAACATTAAAATTGTCTCTCTCTCACTTAATTAACTCCATCTTATTCTTTTTTTTTCTCTCTCTCTCACTTAAACCTTTCATCTATCATCTTTTTTAAAAAGATATCGACTCTTTGACTGATTATGCATAATATGTGAAAGATTTTAGTAATATAGGTCCAGAATTAATTCTTTGTAATTATATGAAGAGTTTTAACGGATTTGCAAAAGACAAAAGTTCAAATAATGGCTGTCGGGGGGGGGGGGGGGTGAATTATTTAAAAGTTAAATAATTGAATTTAAAGTTAAATAATTGAATTATTTCATGGACAATTAGACCTGTGAAAGCATTAATGATGAGCTTCCTGACTTCAGCTCTCGACCGAACGTCTTGTTACGATGCCCAGAGCGTACAACGGTCCATTGCATCATTTATGTGGCAGAGCTTATGTTACATCAGCTGTAAGTTACAGCCACAACTTTTTGAATCCTCAGAAAAGTTAATAATTATGAAAAAGTCAATAAATTTTAAAATTTTATTTTAAACCCCAAACTACACCGCAACAGTACTTTAATTTGTTCAAGTTTTTTGTTTATATTTATAGCAAATTCAGTACCAAGTTTTTATTTTATCTAATTAAATCTATAACTTGTTTAATCTTTTATTTATTATATTAATAATTTCTTATTTTAATATATCATTGTCTTCAATGTGAAGTTTTTTATTAATTGTTCAACTTTATTAAATTTTTTACTCATTTGATCTCCTAACTTTTTAATTTGTTTGATTTTTTTATTAAAATTATTAATTTCTAATATTTTGTTTACTTTTCTATATCATTTATAAATAAATTTGGGTTTGCTAATTTATTTAATAAGTATAGTAAAATTCAATTTAATTAATTATTTTCCTACATGTACAAATCATTGATCAGATTAGAGAATTAAAATCTTTCGTAAGAAAATCCTCTTTGTATATAGCTACAACGTTGTATTGTTTGCTTTTTCTAAATTATTTATAAATAAATTTGAGTTCCCTAATTTATTTAATAAATATAGTGAAAATCAATTTATTGATTATTTTCCCACATATCTGAATCATTGATCGGATCAAAGAATTAAAATCTTTCATAAGAAAATCATCTTTGTATGTAATTAGAATGTGGTAACTCAATAATTTATATATTTTGTAAAAATTATTAGAGATTCTAATTATTTATTCACTATAACATCTTTCTAATAATTTATTAGAGTCATAACATATTTATGACATATAGTATCTCTTATAATCCAAGATGCTAAATATAATTTTATATACATACAAACATATAATCTAGTTTATTTTGAGGAGAGATAAGAAATTATAAATGCAGATACAAATATATATTCAAAATTTGTAAATATTTATGAATATGATAATTATTTAGATCTTTATAAAAATATAGTAAAAACTTTTAAAAAATTTAAGAATAAATATAGAAGAGATATTTAACAAAGTTATTTAGTTATACAAAATTAATGAGGACTTACTTGAAAAAAATAAACAAATATGTAATTCAAAATAAAAAATTTTGTAAAAAGCTATTACACCCATATCTTGTTTTAGGTTAAAGTTATTTTCATTCATTGGATTGAAAAATATTAAAATCCAACCACCCAAATGAACTGACTGTTTGTTACAGCAAATGTAACATAAGCTTTGCCCATTTATAGATTTTAAAAATTTTGCGGTATAAATGTGACCGTACACCGTACTAGCTGAAGCTTCACTAATTGAAGGTTGAAGCTTCTAGCCACTACAGCTGGACTTTTTTTTTAATTTAGAATTTTTTTATTACATAAAATTATTATTCAGATTATAACTCATATCACATGAGATTATAACTGATATTTATAAATTATATTATTGTTAGGATCAACTTACATCAATATTAATAGAGTTCTGTTCAGATTTTAATCCTAATAAATATTTGAGAAATATCCACTCCCCATTCATAGATAAAAAAAAATTATCTTCACTTAATTTTTAACTAAAAAATAAAATACTTCCACAATATTTTTGTGGGATTTATGGAAGACAACAGCCCCAAGCACTCCTTCAAAGGCAGAGTGGCTAAGTCTTCCGAAACTTGCTTTTTTATAATTAAAAAGCCACAGCGAGTCCAGGCCGTGGAGTTATTCGTTAATAGTCATGGCGAGTTTTACAATCAATAATTTTTAATGCTCGCAACTACCTCTAAATTATTATTAAAAAAAAAGAGAGAAAAGGATTTAGTACTACAAACTTTTTTAAGACTGCAATCGCTAATTGTTAATTTTTTATAAAAATAAATATATTTAATTAAAATATTAATTATATACCGCTATAGATGCACATGTTGCACGAGATGTATGTTAAAAAATTTCACGATTGACCTAAGTTCAATATTTAAAAGCTAAATAATTCAATTATTTCATGGACAATTAGACCTGTGAGAGCATTAATGATGAGCGTCCTGACTTCAGCTCTCAACCAAATATTTTGTTATCGATCAAGATTTTTTTAATTTAATTTTTATTTAAGTAATTTTTATTAATATAATTAATAAATTAATAAATTAAAAAAATAATTAAATTATAATCATTCACTAATATTAAAATAAAAATGACACAATATTTATAAAAAATTATAAATACTTATATTAAGAAAAGATCCTGATCTTTTGTTATGATGCTCATAGTGTACAACGGTACATTGCATCATTTATATATTTAAAATTTTTGCGTTATAATTGTGATCGTACTAGCTGAAGGTTCACTTTAGTAAAGTGAAAGTGAGGCTTCTCGCCACTTCAAGGTGAACCTTAGTTTCCCGTAACTCCATCATTTGAAATCAATAGCAAACTTAGGAACCGGTTTGTTTAATCTCTAAATTTTAAATTAACTGTTGGTTTAATTTTTATATTTTAAAAATATCTCAAAATATAAATATTATTGATTATATTATGTTTTTATCCTTACTTTTTCTTTACTTTTAATAATAATATTCTTACAATAATTTTTTTTACAAATAACAAATTAACCTTAAAAATAAAGCAATCGTTAGAAATTTTTACATTAATTTTTATCTTCTTTTCTATTTAATTTAATTAATTAATATTTTTTTCTCTTTATTAATACCCCAAGATTATTGCCAAGATATTTTTGTAAAATATATATTAAAAAAAGGCACAATTCCAATCTGTGGGCTGTGGCAATGAGGCTGCCAAAGTGCCAAGTCTCAAATTTTGGTGCTGTACATGTCGGTTTTTGTGGTGTGTAATAACAAAGCGGCATTAAATTACTTTTCCACGTAGTCATCAATTCATTCAATTCAATTTCTGGTCCACAGGTCAATGTCTCAGTAGCCACAATCCCATTGTTGGCAAACTAATTAACACTGCAGTGACTTGTCTCAATGTATAGTGGTACATGTCATAATCTAATTAATTTTTCGTTGTTCAATCACAATCATCAATTCTTTCTTTGCTTTAATTAAAAATTTAAACAGTAAGAAAATGATTTTTTTTTTCCATATCAATTTTTCGGTAATCAATCTAATAGCGGAACCAAACCATGCGGTGGGCTCGAATATTTAAACCAAAAAATAAATGACGAGACACA
This sequence comes from Citrus glauca, assembly GCA_029633175.1. Classification (NCBI taxonomy): domain Eukaryota; kingdom Viridiplantae; phylum Streptophyta; class Magnoliopsida; order Sapindales; family Rutaceae; genus Citrus; species Citrus glauca. Next base: position 13,783,834 of record JAQOOD010000009.1, read on the forward strand.
AGACTCGGTTAAAGCGGAAGCTTAAATTCACTCTAGCCCAATCAATAATTACAAATATCAACGTGCATGCCTCTAAATTAATTATTGTAAGCCGTGTTAGAGATATTGAAAGCAGAGCACAGAGGAGCACAGAAGCAAGGTATGGTTCACTGCAGCTGATCAGCTCATAAGAGCTGACTTGGCAAGTTAGTTATCTAGCTCTGCTCACACGATTGTAATGTAACGAATTGAATGTATTAATTGAATCAGTTTAGCTTACTATATAAACGTGTGTTTTGGACTTAACTGTAAGTTGAACAAATATTAATAAAAATTTTCAGGTTTGTTTCATTTTCCTTTTCATTTTCTTAAGCTTTCTAGCTTACTAAACAGCTCCTTACTATAGTTTTATCATGGTATCAGAGCCACGAATGACAAACATAAGTCAAAACAATCTTTCTTTTAGCTTTGTTACTCCAGTTAAGCTGGATCAGAATAATTTCATTCTGTGGCGTACGCAAGTTCTTACAATTGTGAAAGGAAATGGCTTGAAAGGTTTCATTAATGGTGATAACAGATGTCCAGAACAATTTCTCATCTCTAAGAATACTGGAAGCACAAGATCTGTAAATTTAGAGTTTGTAACGTGGATGAAGATTGATCAACTGTTGCTGAGCTGGATGATGTCATCGATCTAGCAGAATCTGCCCTTTACAGTGATCGATTGTACAACATCTAAGCAACTCTGGGAGACACTTACTGGTATGTTCATCTCTCAATCTCAAGCTCGAATCCAAACTCTGAGAATGCAAATTCAAACGATTAAGAAAGGTTCAATGCATATGGCTGACTATTTTGCTAAAGTCAAAAGAATAGCAAATACTTTAGCTTTAGCTAGTAAACCAGTAGAGTTAGGTGATTTGATTATGCATGTCTTGACTGGTTTTGACTCATCAGACTATGAATCCTTAGTGACTGCTGTCTTGGCTAGAGGTGATAAGATAACATTGGATGAGTTGTATTCCCTGTTGTTAAATCATGAAATTAGGATTGAACAAAAGAGAGGGAAGATCACTAGTGATGTAATGCATAATATGACAGCAAATGTTGCTCAAAGAAACACATATTCTGGTAAAAATAATGGAGGTTTTCAGAAGAATCATGGAGGAAATTTTGGAAATGGAAATGGTCCAGGTTTTGGTGGTTTCAATAGTGGTGCTTCTGGTAACAATGCTGGACATTTCAGTAATAGAAATAATTTTTCTGATGTTGTTTGTCAAATATGCTACATACCTGGACATGGAGCTTATAAGTGTAGGAATAAATACAATTCATCATTTGTTCCTCAGAAAAACTATGGTAGAGGTAACTTTAACAGTGGCTTTAGACCTCCTGGACAATTTGGAAGAAGAAGATTTTATAATGGTGGTGGTAGAGGTTCTAGACAAATTAACAACAGTTACAACTCACCAAGAGGTTTTGGGTTTCAAGGTGGTTCTGGTTTTCAGGGCAATATAGTGCATGCAGAAAATTCTTTTGAGAATCCATCAGTCTTTTATTCTTTCACTCCTGGTTCATCCACATATGCTTCAAATGAGAATTCTGATACCAGTGGTCAATGCAATGCATCTACTTCATCTTCTATGCTTCAGCCACATTCAAATGTGCCTCCTGAGCTTATTGAAGATCCTTCTTGGTATTTTGACAGTGAAGCAACAAACCATATTACCAATGACTTAGGTAAGCTTCTTAATTCCCAAGCTTATATTGGTGATGAGAAATTATTTGTTGGCAATGGAAATGCACTGGTTATTGATCATATAGGATTAGCAATGATTACAACTTCCACTTCAAAACCTTTACTTCTTAATCATGTTCTTTATGTACCACACATAACCAAAAACTTGCTTAGTATTTCAAGACTTGTGGCTGATAATTTTGTTGTTGTTGAATTTCTTGATAATTCATGTTTTGTCAAGGCCAGGGATACAAGAGTAACTTTACTTGAAGGTGTTGCTAAGGGTGACCTGTATCAAGTCAAAAATACTCTTTCTCAGTCATCTTCTTTCAACTCAGTCAGCTTCAATAAACTTGAATCTCTTTTTGCTTCTTGTATTGCGTTTCCTGTCAATAAAACAGAAGTTGTAACAGTCTCTGAACCAAGTCTTCAGTCTGTTTTTTCTGTAGTTGCAAAGTCATCAGTTAGTATGGATGTTTTTCATAGGAGACTTGGGCATCCAGCTCCTTATGTTCTCAAAACAATACTCAAAGCTTGTAAAGATTCTACTGTTCTTAATAAGATTGAAAAATTATCTTTTTGTAATGCTTGTCAGTATGGCAAAAATCATATGCTTCACTTCAATTCAGTAGAAACCAAAACAACATTACCTTTATAGTTGATCTATGCTGATCTTTGGGGGCCTTCTCACACTTTTTCTACCTAAGGATACAAATATTATCTCTCCATCCTTGATGATTTCAGTAGGTTTACATGGATATTTCCTTTATCTGCCAAATCAGATGCCATAGAGGTTTTTTCTAATTTTAAACTCTTCATAGAAAACCATTTGCAGCACAAAATCAAGACTGTTCAAACTGATTGGGGAGGGGACTTTAGACACCCCTGTCCACATATCCATCATCAAAATGGAAGAATTGAAAGGAAACATAGACACATAATTCACATTGGCTTAACTTTACTAGGATAAGCTCACTTGCCTCTTAAATTTTGGTGGAATGCTTTCCACACAGCTGTCTATCTAATAAATAGACTTCCTACTCTAGTTTTAAATAATATTTCACCTTTTCAAAAACTATTTAATCAACTACCAGATTATTCCTTTCTCAGAACCTTTGGTTGTGCCTGTTATCTAGCCTTGAGACCATACAATAAGCACAAGTTAAACTTTAGAACTTGCAGGTGTATATTCCTTGGTTATAGCTCTTATCATAAGGGTTATCTGTGTCTTCATTCTTCAGGAAGAGTTTATACATCTAATCATGTCATTTTTTATGAAAGTTCTTTTCCTTATGTCTTTGGTTTAGATTTTTCCTCTCAAAAGAACTGTCAATCTCCAGTTTCTGTATCAGAAACAACTTCTTCTTCTGCTGTTCCTTCCTTTGTTCATCTGCAGGTTCCCCTGGCAACATCATCAAGAAGTACTCCTGATTCTTCACACACACCTGTTAACCAAAATATTTCTCCCCTCCTACCTACTGAATCCTTCAGTTCTTCCTCACAACATCCACCAGCTACATCAGTTCCTGCACCATCTTTATCTCAATCCACTGGTCATCCAATGATGACCAGATCAAAAGCTGGCATATTCAAACCAAAAGCTTATTTGTCAGCTCTGTTGGCTCAGCCTTCTGAACCTCTTACCACCTCACAAGCACTTGCTGATCCTTTGTGGTTCAAAGCTATGCAAGAGGAATTTCAGGCTCTTCAAAACAATGGCACATGGGAATTGGTATCACCTGATACACCTGTCAAGATAGTTGGGAATAAGTGGGTTTTTAGAATCAAGTACAACTATGATGGTTCTCTTTCACGATATAAAGCTCGGCTGGTTGCAAAGGGGTTTCATCAAACCCAAGGAGTTGATTACACTGAGACTTTTAGTCCAGTGTAAAGCTTCCACAGTGAGGGTAATTCTGAGTTTAGCAGTTCTTAACAAATGGGTAATTCGCCAGGTGGATGTTAACAATGCCTTCTTCAATGGCATCTTAGTTGAAGAAGTGTACATAGCACAACCTGAGGGTTTTGTGAGTTCTGCCAAACCTCATCATATTTGCAAGTTAAAGAAAGCTATATATGGTTTGAAACAAGCTCCTAGGGCCTGGTTTGATAGGTTTAAAGATGCTATGATAACTAAGTGGCACTTCCAGCACTCAAAGTCAGACATCTCTCTCTTTTATAAATGGATCAATGGTCATGTTATCTTGGTTCTGGTATATGTGGATGACATTATCCTCACTGGTTCCAGTTCTCAGTCAATTCAGAAAGTGATTCACAACATGCATTGTACTTTTGCTTTAAAGGACTTGGGGGATCTCAATTATTTTCTTGTCATTGAATTGGTTAAGTCAGCCACTGGTCTTTATCTATCTCAAGCCAAGTATATTGCTAATATTTTGGCAAAGCATGATATGGTTTATACCAGTCCAGTTTCTACACCTATGTCAACTAGCCATTATCTTACAAAGGAGTCTGGTGATACAATTCAAAATATATCTCAATACAGAAGCATTGTAGGTGCTTTACAATATGTCACCCTCACAAGACCTGATATAGCTTATTTCGTTAATAAGCTTAGTCAATTTCTCTCTAACCCACGCACTGCACATTGGGTTGCTTGTCAGAGGTTGCTGAGATACTTAAAAGGCACCTTGCATCTTGGTCTGCATTTTCACAATACTGGAGCTCTTCAACTACATTACTTCACAGATTCTGATTGGGCCTCTGATCGAGATGACAAGAAGTCTGTAGCTGGTTATGCAGTCTATCTTGGTCCAAACTTGGTTTCTTGGTCATCCAAGAAGTAAGCAGTGGTTTCCAGATCGAGCACAGAAGCAGAATACAGAGCTTTGGCTCATGCTACTTTAGAAGTGATTTGGATTCAATCTCTTCTTCAAGAGTTGTGCATTAAGCTTAGTGCTACTCCCATGTTATGGTGTGACAATCAAGAGGCTATTGCTCTTGTATACAATCTTGTTTACCATGCAAAAACAAAGCATGTTGAGTTGGATATCCATTTCATCCGTGACAAAGTTGCAGCTAAGAGTATTGAAGTCAGCTATGCGCCCAGTGATGATCAGTTTGCTGATATCTTAACTAAAGCACTTTCCTTCAAGCAATTTGATTATCTACGACACCAGCTAAATGTCTATCCTGGCCATTTTAGCTTGAGGGGGGATGTTAGAGATATTGAAAGCAGAGCACAGAGGAGCACAGAAGCAGGGTATGGTTGACTGCAGCTGATCAGCTCATGAGAGCTGACTTGGCAAGTTAGTTATCCAGCTCTGCTCAGACGATTGCAATGTAACGAATTGAATGTATTAATTGAATCAGTTTAGCTTACTATATAAACGTGTGTTTTGGACTTAGCTGTAAGTTGAACAAATATTAATAAAAATTCTCAGGTTTGTTTCATTTTCCTTTTCATTTTCTTAAGCTTTCTAGCTTACCAAACAGCTCCTTACTATAGTTTTATCAAGCCGCAACTACATCGCATACTACTATAGTCTCAGCTAGGGATAGGAATGAGATAAATATGGATTAGATTTATTCTGTTCTAGATTTATATCTATAATAAAAATTAAGATTCGTATATGCTCTAGATACATCATTAATCTATATTTTTCGCTCCATATTTAAATCCAAAAAAGAAATAAATATTTGTATCTGCTCCAAATCTGAAAAAAATTAAAATCCAAATCTGTTCTAAATCTGTTATGAATTCTAAAACTTAGTAATAAAAAAGTAATGATTTTTTAGAATGAAAATTAAAGGCTAAAATGTATTGATAACAAATAAATTATATAATTTTTTTGTTATCAATATAATAAATATTGTAACTTATACTTTTACACAAAACAACAAATAAGAAAGATAATAAAATATCCTTCAAAAGTAATTGTAGGAGTAAAATCAATCTAATATTATATTGTCTCATTCATCATTCTAATATCCAGGACACACTCACCCTCATTCCTACAACATTAGATAATGACATATAAATTAAATATGATTTATATTTAGTGCTTTATTATTTTTATTATGACTATATTTGACTAAATATATGAATAATTATATTTCTTAAAAATTATTTAGCCAATACAATAAAATAAATTGTCAGGTTGTATTACTTAACTTGTAATTTGAATATTATATGTACATGTTTTGGGGTTAGCTGACCTTTAAATTTACAAAACTAACATTTAAGTTTGAAGAGTTTAAATGCATGGTAAATATCACTAATGTGCTGTGAATAAAATTTATTATCATTATGATTCCACAGTTGTTAAGAAACTTTTAAAATAAAATAAAATTAAAAGATTGGTGGATGTGGATATGGATTTAGATATTAAGATAGATTCAGACCTGCTCCAGATCCATCTTAGATCTGCACATCAATATTCAAATGCAATCCAAATTCATTGTAAATCGACTCAAATTCAATCCAATTGGATTTCAATCACGTGGATCTTAGATCAGCTCCAATCCATTGACATCCCTAATCTCAGCTTCCATGGTATGGAATCAAGTAACGAAGGCAACTTATCTTTTGAGGAGTTAGTCATATATATGAGCAAGATATAAAATGGTATTTTTTCGTATTTGTTTAGAATCACGCACATATCTTATGTAAAACTATATTTACTGCAAGAAGATATATGAGATCTCTTGTGCGGCCTATTAAAAGTGCTCGAAAGACTCTATGATATTATTAAAATGTCTCACTAACCCACGTAAGATATCTACGAACACAAAATCTTACCTGATTGCTTGTGTATCCTTATGTAGGCTCACTTCATTTTCCTTTCCACTAATTTGTCTCTCTTTCCGTTCATTTGAGTTTGGTTTGCAATAACACAAATTTATTTTGATGAAATTTGTTACTCATGATGAATTTTCATTGAGTTTATTGATAATTTCATGATGTAGAAAAGAGGAGGAGAATTTGAAAGAGGGGTTAGAGAAAAAAATACAAAACAAAAATGATTGTTTAATTAATTCTAAAAGTTTACTATTTTTTAAATGTTAAATATAAGAGTTAAAGAGTTCTTTTTTCCTTTTTTTTGTAACACACTTATATACAACATGTCGGGGCAAAAATAAACTATTATTGACCATGAATTATGGTCAACATTCCATTTTAATGGTGAATTAGGAGGCCCATTACTTCAATTGAGATTAAAAAAAAATCATTGTATAAACCAATGCTTCCATAAATTCGATTATGGTTTTCAATTATAATTTCCATTGTTGGGAAATTATGCTCTTTAAAAGCATATGTGTTTATTTAATTGTAATTAACATTTTTTCTGATTAATAAAATTAATGAGGTATTTTATTCAAATATCTTAATTGCATTTATATTTGTGTTAAAGTCCATTTAATCATATTATATGTATTTATGTGATCACCATGTGGATTCACAGAAGACATAAATACAAGTTATCTTATGATTAGATAAATTTAGTTCGCAGTTGATAAATAAAGTTGGGCACTTTATTTAGGTATAAACTGTAATAAATTCATTGAATGGTTTGTCTTAATCATGTATGAATTTATTGATGTAGTACGACTACATTGAACTGGATCACATATGAGATTTAATTAACTTTATAATAACTGTTAGACTTATTAAATCTCATAGGCGTTGATTTTACTGTAATCTTAATCTTGAGTTAATTATGATTTCATGATTGTGATTGTTATTCCATTTGAGTTACCAATGGGCACGACACATCTTTGTGGTCAAGATTACCCGGTATCTTGGTGGGAGCAATTATGAGTATTGGAGTTATAGATTAACAATATAGAATTTGTACAACACATCTCTTGATAGGTTTTCGGTACTTGATCATAGAATTCTCTGGCCAGAGTGTGTCAACATATTTAGTATGTTGAAAATGATCATTAGAGAAAACCAGTAAGGATCAAGGAATAAGATGTTATTAAATTGATTGGACAGTTGAGATATCAATTTAATTAACGATGTGGTACAAATGATTGTGCAGTAAAGAAATTAATGTGGCTTGGGACGAATTATTATTCGAGCATAGAATTATGGAAGTCAGTTCCAATCTTTTAGTGGAGTAGATTTGGAATTAAATAATTGGACTAGTTTTATTACATGTCTAATTATTGTAGCCACTATTGTATGTTCCCAAATGATCCCCGGGTTAGCTCATTTAATTGACTGCGCCACTACTGGACTAATAAGCAAGATAACTAGCAATTTGGGTCAAAAGCCTAAATATATCATTTAGTAAGAGGCTCCATTTAATTAGCTTTTGTATAAGGGGCCTTATGTTATTTTATAAGGTGGGTCCCCTATTGGAAAAGTAAATAACGTGAGTTTAATTTGGAGCGTAGGGTTTCACTAAAAGGGAAATATAAAAGGCTTATTTTCTCAACAGAAAAGGTAGAAGCCACTTTACACAAATCTGAGAATAAGAATTTTTTCTCCATTATTGAGAGAAAAATTTTCTCGTGCTAGTTGCTTTGGTAATGATAAAGGCGCCCACACGTCAAGTGCAGATCGAACCTGAGTCATAACCTGGAAGATCATTGGTGTCAGTTCGTGATCTAACAAGCGTGGTGGTGACGGATCGTGATCTAACAGGCGTGGTGGTGGCGGATCGTGATCTAACAGGCGTGGTGGTGGCAGATCGTGATCTAACAGGAGTGGTGGTGGCAGATCGTGATCTAGGAGCCTAAGTCACTTCAGCGAAAAAAGCCAACTCAGATTTTCAAGGTACGATTTCTAGATTACGTATTCTTATATATTATATGAGAGCGGTCCTTAAAAAGGTTTTATAAAAATTTAAAAACTTAATTTTTCCCCAACATCCATATCTGTTTGTTTGGGATCATCCCTGGATTAAAAAGAAAAAAATCAAAAAAGTCTGTAGTTTAAATTTAGATTTCTCCAATACCTTATACCTTATTTAAAATAAAAAGCACAAATCGAAAATAGAAGTAGAAGCGAGAAACTAAAATATCAGAGCAATGTTGCATCAGGCTACTTGTCTTCTTGTAGTTGGATCAAGTAACAATTTGGGGCTGTAAAGTAGACTTAAAATAACTTTGGGAAGGTTTAAAAATATTCAATAACTTATGTGGATGAGCAAAATTAACAAAAAGCCAAATTCTGAAGTTTTCCCAAAATTGAAAACAGGATGCGGGTTATTAAAAAAAATTCTAACCAAACCCACTAGAAACTAACCAAAATTAAACTAACAAATAAAATCATTCAGGAGGCATCTTTCCCCTTCTGAAAATCTAGATTTAACATTGCTTGTGCATCTTATCAACAATTTCTTGTACGGGTAAACATTCAACAGCGTAGTTAGCAGCACCGTGGCACTCAGCAATTGGTCCATAGACCACAGAACTAATGGTCTCTGGAAAATGCAAAATCCCATGAAAAAAGGCCGCATTAAAGTATTAAAAAATGGGTAGTTATGAACATTATTGGTTAGCGGTAAAAGGACGCTTGTGCATCTTATCAACACACGTGCCTTTGCATGCGGCACGTGTGCTCATAAATTAGAAGTGGAAAGCAAAAGCAGTGTTTCCATAAGGTGAAAAAAAAATTAATGGAAGTGCTTGTATACTAGAGATTCCAGTCTATATATGGTAAAGAAGCAGACTGAATATAACAGACACCCAGCTGTTTCATTTGGACTCGGCCCTCTCTCATATCTATTTTAAGTACAGTAAATAAAATTAAAAAAAATATATGGGGAGAAATTGCCATCCTTTGTTGAGTGGGAGGAGAAGCAAAGCGGAGAAACACAATCATGGCCTCAGTTCAGCTGAGTTGCGATCATTGGCTAGCCTATGCGAGGTCTTTTTACCCCCGTTGCCTTCTGTTTCTTTGGAGGGCAAAGAAGATCGTCCTAGCCAGGCCCTGGAATCTTTTTACAAGGCTTCTGGGGCTCAGGCCCCAGTTCCTGATAAGGTAATTAAATATTCAACTTACAAGATTAGTTCGTTTTTATTTTTTTATTTTTATCATTTAGAATAACGAGTCAATGCTCGTTAATCTGAAATTGATCATAAACATAGTAATCCAATATCCAACTTAAAGATTAGCTCTTTTTTTAAAAAAAAATTATTCAGAATAACGAGTGATTGCTCGTTAACCTGAAATTGATCATTAACATGCATTGGTTTGTTTGACTGGCAGGTGGCGGAGATTGTGGTGAAGAGGCTACCGACTGAAGGTGTGATATTGATCAGAGTGGTGTTGCTGATGCTGTCCACAAAGCTGGGGACGTTGATGCTTTGTGGGTCTCTTTGTTTAAGTGAGAAATGGCCTTATATTAACAACTTTTCAAGCATGCCATTGGAGAAGAGGGAAAAGGTTTTGCAGAAATGGTTCAAGAACTGGATTTTTACTCCTGTTAGAATTGCATTTTTTATCCTCAAAATTTTTTGCCTCTTCGCTTTCTTCTGTCAGGTAATTTCTTTCACTTGGAAAATTTCTTTGCATTTTTTTGTTATTTTTGACATAAACATCTACATGAGTACTTTTTTTAAAAAAAAAAAAAACTTGTTGCAATTCTACAGAACCATTTCAATATGAAATTTGTGAGATTTTAGATACATATGCTTGCAGTTTAGCTTAGATGTCAACCGAGCATTGACTTAAAAATCTATTATCACAAATAATTTTAGAGAAATGTATTTTTAATCCGTATTTATAATAAGGTAATCTTTAAGTTACATTTAATATAACTTACAACCACTAAAATAATACAAAAATAAGTAATAAGTAAGTGGGTCAAGTGGGGCTAATTTTATATTAATTGTAACTTAAGGAGAGCCTTATAATAAAGGAAATGAGAAGAACACGAGCAATCAATAAATCAATTAGGTCTTATAATTAGAATTTGACACTATGAGTGTGTTTAAAATTGAGGTTGGATAGTTGTGTCTTAAAAGTTACCACACTAAAACATTTGATAAACACTAGCTGCTGTACCTTCCAATTATGTTGAGATAATTTTCACCTATAAGATGAAAAATTTATTATATCTTTAATAATTTTATCAAAATTATTATTTAAAATTTATATTTACTATATATTATTAAATTTTGTTTCGTTGTTATAATTTTTTTCTAAAGCATTTGTAACCTAAAAGTTATAGATTCAGCTACAGCACCTTAATCTCAAAACAGAACTTATAAACCATAATTTAATATTTAATTGTTGCACTATAGTGTTAGATTCACATTTTTCTAAAAAAATGTGGTATATATTATAAATTTTAAAAATATGTATAAGTTTTGTGATTAATATGTTTCATTTATTTTCTTGCCTAGGAAAGTGCCATTTAGTATTTTACATAGTTTAATATTTAATTGCTGCTCTATAGTGTTAGATTCACATTTTTCTAAAAAAATGTGATATATATTGTAAATTTTAAAAATATGTAAAATTTTTGTCATTAATATGTTTCATTTATTTTCCTGCCTAGGAAAGTGCCGTTTAATATTTTACATATGAAAATATTGAAAATTATAACATTACTGTACCCACAAATTATTATTCTAAAATTTAACTTCAAACATGCCGCATCCGGACGAAAGGACATATTATTTAGGAGTGAGTTTTGGATATGTTTTATGAACTGTCGTAAATTGTTAGCTTTAGCAAATGTTTTTGAAAATAAATGGATAGGTTAAAGACTTGAGAATATAAAAAAATGGCAAGTAATAAATATGACTTTATCATTTAAAAATTTTCAATAAATTTATAAATCAACAATTTTTTCGTATTTATTATAAAGATCACTTTCAGAATTCAACACAGTCCAAATTAAGGGAAAAATTATACAGCCAGCCATAACTTAGAAATTTCCAATCTCTTTGATTCCGAGTTTTGAGTACTATTTTAGGATTCCTGAAAAAATGGAAAAATCATTTTTAATAAAAGAATTCATCCACTACCAAAAAGACTCTATCATGGTTCATTGGTCACATATTAATCAAACGCATTAAAGCAGTTGCTGTAGATTGGATAAAAAATTTTGTGCCAACAAGCAAATATAAATATATATATATATAAGGAAAACAGAGAAACATATTGAAAGATAAAACATCGTTATCATTTTTAATTAGGTTGTTGAATTAATTTATATGTAGGAACCTTAAATGAATACTCAAACAAATGAATTGGATAGATACTATCTTTGTCATTGAAATGGAATGAACAGATAGAGAGAAATAATAAATCTACAACATTTAAGGGTGAGGGGTGTCGGAATCCCACATAGCTTGATTAGAACTCAAGAATTTCGTTTAAGGCCTTTTGAGTGGACTCAAAACAAAAGCGATCTAATTAAGATAATATATGTTACACCTAAAAGTAACCTATTATTACAAGAAGCTATGATGTTGAAAAGTTAATATTGTTTTGGTGCTTGCTTTGACCAAAAGATTTGGGGTTATAGATTTTTTCTTTGAATTCAATTACAATAGTTTTTGGGTACAAAAGTCAAGAATTAAGGTAGAGAAAGAGAAAGATCTTTATTTGATTTATATGTATGAGAGGTGATCAAGTGCGCACAATCGCGCTCTCTATATCAAGTTCCTTATATTTATTTCTTTGGTACAATATAATTAGAGAGGCAAGAAGCTAAGCGAGTCATAAACGAAGCTTACTCTTAATACATGACATACCAAGCAAAAAGAACACAACCGGTATACAACTTAAAGTACATTTGCAATTCACAAATTCGCCGTTCCTTCTGCAGCTTGATGAAAATGGAAAAAATCCAGCATGGGAAGCGATTGATTATCATGTAGAAAATGATGGGGATGTGTCCGACGTTCAACAGGAGAGGCCTCTAGAGAAGGGAATAGTTGAAACAATGTATGAAACCGACTCAACCATTGTACAGTCACTCACTCAGAAAGGCCTCCAAGTTACGAAAGATTCTAAACAGAATGTGTACAAAATCAAATGTGATGTTGTAATTGTTGGCTCTGGTTGTGGAGGTGGTGTTGCAGCAGCTGTTCTGGCTAGTGCTGGGCAGAAGGTTGTTGTAATTGAGAAAGGGAACTACTTCACTCCTAAGGATTATTCTCTCCTTGAAGGTCCTTCATTTGAGCAACTATATGAATCTGGAGGGATCCTTCCAACTACTGATGCGAGGATGACGATTCTGGCAGGATCAACTGTTGGTGGCGGCTCAGCTGTCAACTGGTCGGCCTGCATCAAGACACCCAAGTCCTTGCTTCAGGAATGGGCAGGGGACTATAAGCTCCCACTCTTTGGTAGCCCTGACTATCTTTCGGCAATGGATATCGTGTGGGAGAGGATTGGTGTTACGGAGAATTGTGTACAAGAGGGGTTCCAGAATCAAGTGCTTCGAAAAGGATGTAAAAATCTTGGCCTTGATGTTGAAAGGATACCGAGAAATTCCTCGGAGAATCATTACTGTGGATCTTGCGGTCATGGCTGTAAAAGCGGAGACAAAAAGGGGACTGATAGTACCTGGCTTGTTGATGCCGTAAGCCATGGCGCAGTCATTTTAACGGGATGCAAAGCCGAGAGATTCATATTGGAGAAGAGCGATAATGGAAGCACAAGGACAATGAAATGCTCGGGAGTGATAGCAAAAGCTTTGAATAACGACATCAGAATGAAGTTTCAGATCGAAACAAAAGCAACAATCTCAGCATGTGGGGCTCTATTGACTCCCCCTTTGATGATCTCTAGTGGATTGAAGAATCAGCACATTGGCAAGAATCTTCACCTTCATCCTGTTCTGATGGCCTGGGGATACTTTCCAGACTCAAACTTAGAGTTCAAGGGAAAAAACTATGAGGGTGGAATAATCACATCGGCCCACAAGGTGGTTTCAGGAGATTCCGAAGTGAGAGCCCTCATCGAAACTCCTGAATTTTCCCCCGCAAAATTTTCTGTATTGTGGCCTTGGTTGTCGGGAATTGACTTTAAACAAACCATGTTGAAGTATTCAAGAACCGCACACTTGATAACAATAATCAGGGATCGGGGATCTGGAGAAGTTAAGGTAGAGGGAAGGATAAGCCATAAATTACATCAATTGGACAAAGAAAATTTGAAAGCCGGATTGAGGCAGGCATTGAGGATTTTATTAGCAGCAGGAGCCGTTGAAGTTGGCACTCATCGGAGTGATGGGCAGCGACTCAAATGTGAAGGAATTACCGAAAAGGAAGTGGAGCAGTTTCTAGACACAGTTTATGCAGCAGAAGGGCCAAAGTCACCGGTGGAGAACTGGATGGTCTACAGTACTGCCCATCAAATGGGAAGCTGTAGGATGGGCGTTAATGAAAAAGAAGGCGCGGTTGACGAGAACGGGAAAAGTTGGGAAGCGGAAGGCCTATATGTTTGCGATGCTAGTGTTCTTCCAAGCGCTGTTGGTGTCAATCCCATGATCACAATCCAGTCTACTGCTTACTGTCTCTCAAAGAGAATAGCGGAATCCTTGAGAGAACAGTCCTCATAAGGTTTACTGATTCTCTATATTGCTTTTCACTCATGCTGGTGAGTGAAGGACTTCGGTTGTTTCAGTCTTCATACGTCAAAATGGTATCAGCAGTTACATTTAGAAATTGTAATGACATGGATTGTGTAAAATTTGGGTACTTTTCAGATGAGAAAAACAATATCTATTAATGTTATGAGATTTGATGCATAAATGTTTGTTTGTCTTAGAAAGAACACATTTTGGGATTCTTTAAATTTTACCTACGAATCTCATGAATGAGATAAATAGAGTTGAAGAAAGCCACCATGCAAAAAAGTTTATCGTCTACAAACAAATTCAGCAGTGTGTGCGATTTGAAAAATTTGGCTTACTCTCTCTAACTTCTCTACGCTCAGAGATACAACGGCCGGACGTGGTACTGTTTACTCAGCTTGAGTGTCTTGGTTGCTGATGGAATCTGTAACAGTTTTTAACTGACTAAGATAAACCTCGGGCCGACACGCCACGTCATCATATCCATGACTGTTTTGACAGATTTCATTCAATACTGGGTTTTATTTCTCTATTTGATTTTCAGTCCTCAGATTTTTTTTTCATTTTTATTTAATTTTCTCCTTGGTGGGAAAAGTCTTTAAGGTATCAAATCCCAACTGTATTGAACAGCCGCTATCAACCGAGTCAAGTTCAGATTTAATTGCTATTAGTATTTTTTTCAATGTATGCTAAGAATTGTCTTTGTTTGTTAGTGTTGTCCGTAGATGTTCTAGTGATTTGTCCATGTGTTTGCTCTATCGGGGATATTTTCAGTTACTATCATTACAGGAACTTAAAATGAGATCACACACCTGTAGACCGTCTAGTTTTCAAACACATTAAAGTTTATTTAAATGGCGGGGAAAAAAAAAGAATAGCGGTCCGCCAGATCAGTTCTGTTAATTGGTATGAGCCGATCCAAGTTCGAATGCCTAATGTACAAGCACAGTTGCTGCTTTCTTGTTTCATCCTTATTACAACGTTACAACACTTGGAGCTTTACAATTGACAAATTGAGTTGGATCTGTGATCAGTGAATGATAAGGATTTTCTTCCACATTGTTGTAATAAAATGCGGATCCTTCTTGCCTTAAGTAGCTGAAAAATATGGCATTCCTGTTCTGTCAACTGTCATGCACTTACATTAATTTTGAGAAACAATCTTGTCTTATTTCAGTCAGAATCCATCTCGCGGAATGGTAACGGAACTGCCTTCACAGCCCTGAACTTGCCAACATTGCTTAGATGTTCATTCTCTAACCTGTTATACAAGGCTGTGTAATTAGTACATGGTCGAGTTGTCGCACAATCTATACTGAATTTGTGTGAACATAAAGTACCTGTAGAAATTCCAGTGCCCTCGTCGTATGACTTCCAATGAAGCCATGAAGAAATCTAGCATACGCCACTGAACAGTGGTAACATGGAATCGCATCACGGTCTCCACCCAAGCTATTCTTAGAAATACATTCAAGGCCTAAAATCGAAGTTCTCACTGTGTTAGGATAAGTTTTCAAATGTTTGACGAGAAAGCCAAGATTAACTCTGGGAAAATAGACAAAGGACTCACAATGGAAATGTAGTAGATGCTTTTGTTCCTCAGAATCAAGTCATCTCTAAGCCAAGGGTTCCTCGAATTTGGGTTCAAGAATCCCCAATCCTTGACAAAATCCCAGTACAATTGATAAATAGTGGCCACCACAGAAGTCACCAAGACAATGCCAAACCACAGGTAGTTGCTCTGCCTAGTGTATGTCAATCTCGCGCCGGCTGCCACCATGGCTGAAACATACTTCCCCATGTTAGCCAAATGGTTTGTGTCATATTCATCAAACCATCGCCTTGCACACTGAGAGTCAAATTATAGAATATTAGATTTCATGGTGTGTCCGCGGAAGTCAATAAAGAAATTAACTACTAGGTGTATAAGTTTGCCTGCATTGCACGCCAATAATATGGCAAAAATGATATGACGTAAGCAAGCTCCCTGTATAGTCTTCCATTCTTGCAGGTGTCATAATGATGTGTTTTGAAACTTCCAGCTAGAAAATAGCAGGCTGTCGATTCTAAGTGTCTCAATAATGGAATCTGAAAATAAGAAACAATTGTTGATGATCACAGAAGAAATATACAGTCAGCTGATTATGTAATTGAGAAACCTGCATGCCTTGTTTCACAAGCAAGTTTCGATACTTTTAAGTTCGAAACTTGCATTACCCCATAGCATGTGTTCGATAGATAAAATTATAACACTGATTGCTGGTTAGAGTGATTACCTGGCTAGTAAGTTGGTCAGCCATGAAAAAGTCTACCATCAAAACCTGCATTCATCAAAGATGATGTTATATTTGGCTGCTTTTAGATCCACATATGCAATCCATCTCTGTATTGAAGAAGTGAAAGTAGGTAAACGTACCTTATAAAATGGTGAGCAGATTATGTTACGAATTATGCGAAGGAAGCAGTAGCGAGTTGGTCGATAAAAGATGTCAAATGGGCAAATGAGCAGACAAATTGAAATCTAGAGATGTATAAGAGCGTATTAGTAATTTAGGATGTAACATAGTACTTTTTGCTACTATCATATGTCAACAAATTCACACACACTAAAGTATTTCTTGCAATTAATGCAATAATGGAGCTAACCAGAAGGAGGATTCCAGGTATGGCATCAATTTTGCTAGGCGAAAAGCCGCTAGCTCGTAGGAGGAGGTGCACAACCATTGCTGCAACAACAGCAGTCATGAAAGTGGTGCAAAGGAGAAATGCATCTCTGTACTTGAGTGCAGTGTTGGGTGAAAATTCAAATATGAAGTTGTAGTTGATCCTTGTGCTCTTCCACATGAACAAGTTACACCCATACATAAACAAGTGCAAGCACAATAATGCAAACACACTGCACAACAAAAATAAAATTTCCTTCAGTTCTGACTCAATGCATGTGAAACCCAGCAAAGATGGATGCAAATGGGCCCAAGCCCACCAAAGTCATTGATTGGACTCTGGCATTTCTTGTCTTTTTTTTTTAATCACTTTTAAGTATACCTTGTGCATTGTTCTATGTTAAACATAAAATGCGCACCTGAAAACAGGATACACAGTTTCCATGTAAGCAGCTTCAGTGTTGGTGGAAAATATGCCAGACAAGTGAGCCAGAATTGCGTATACACAAAATAATGATACAAAACAACCTGTAAAAAGCCCTGCAGTAATGACAACAAAAAGAAACTCAAATCACTCAAATCATCCATGGCAATAAATTCTCCGAAACATCTGCCTCAAACATATGGTGGGGAATCAAATATATGCACTATCTTCGCTTTGTAATCCAAATTAAATTTTTGTCCACTAATGGGATTAATGCTAGCTGCTAGCCAGATTTCGTGTGGGATTGAAAATTTCAATGCTGCTTGGCATTATCTTATAGTTAAAGTGATGTTGATGCCATTAATAGTGGCGATCTCCAAAATTGTAATGCCAGAACACATACACATTGAGATCATCCTTTAATATAATGTGACTTTGCTATTGCGATAGGGCTGCTACTTTATGATTTATGAATATCCTAAATAAGAAACGGCTTTTTACAAAGGTTGAAATGCAGTGTTGATGTGATTCATTGAAGAAAGAATTTTTCAATTTTCAAATGCCAAAAGAAAGAGGGAGAGAGTGTGTGTGTGTGTTACCAACAAAAAAAGTGACCATGTGAGATTCCTTCTGTTGCTGGGGTCTCAAGAACTTCATCGCCTTTTTTCTGTCATTGTTAGCGAGGTGCTTTGTGAATATGGACTCCACTTCATCCATTAGTCTAACCACCTTATCAAACCAAATATAATAACGCACTTAATCACATGATTAATTAATTACCTATTATAATTAATAACGCATTTCCCATGGTCTAAATTTAGCTACAAATTCATATATGATTATATGAACTAAAGGAAATTTTCTGAGGTCAAATAGTAATTAAGTAGAGATCTAGTAGAGAGTACCAAATATTTATAATGGGATTTTTTACCTTATCAGAACTAATGAAATGGGATCTCTTCACTACTTGTAGATAACTTGCTGATGCCTTCTGGTTTGATACCTGTTTACATGAGAAATTAAGTATTTGTTTAGTATACTAAGACATGCTACAAATAAATAAAAAGTACAAAATTCAATCTTCCAAAATATAGAATACTACAAAATGATCGAAAGACGTTTTATTTTCTTTTTCGGAAAAAAAATATTTTTATGTGAAAAACAAAGTTTTTTTTTTTTAAATTTTATCAAGTCTGTGCATTATTTATTGTTCAGTGCAATCACCACTAAATCATGTATTATTTATTTATCACACTGATCATTGTCATTTAACTGCTCATTATTTAATTTTATTTTTATCACAATTATGTAAATGATTTAAAGAGAAGCCTCTACGAAAAGGAAGATCTAAAGTGGGAAATTAAAGCAAAACCTTTAATAACCAAAAGTAAAACCAACATGACTAAAATATCTTTATTGTGATAATTTCCCTTTTATATATGTACCATGTCATGTGCGATGTGGCCTGACATATTGTTAACACCTTACCTTGTCGAATTTCTTGAGTATCTTTGCAAAAGCCACCATATTCAGTGAGCTGCCAAAAAATAGTTTAAAGATTAGATTTTTTTTTTTTTTTTACTTACGGAAAAGAAGAAATGTAAAATCTTAGCAACTAATTAAAGAAAAACCTAATAAACTCATGTGATAATATTATTTGATGATGTTACGTTGAAAAATCAATGCAAGATTTTGTCACCAGTCACCACCCCATGATTTGTATTTTATTTTCGTGCGTGAATGTGTTATCACATAAAGTAAATGTCAACAACAAGGTAGTCATATCAATTGAAGGTCTTGCCGTCTTGGTTATGTTACGTCCCAAAGAAATGCTCTCATTAAAAGGCACTAGTGTCCCTATATTTGTTAAAATGCGGCCGTCTAATTAACACTTAACATTTTTTTTTTTAAACAAAGAGCTTGACGTCCGAGCTTAAGAATCCTGCAAACATCCGCATATTTGAACTAATAACTTTCAATTACATATAAAAATATACACGTCTTTTGTAGACCTTTGAAACTAAAATTATCATTAATGCAAACCCTAAGGACATATGCATGATGAATAAGATTAATGTAATTGAAATTTGGAAATTACCTATAAGTTTTAAGCAGACCAAGGCCTCTGTAAAGCTCAACAAATGCACCTCTAATCATCTTTTCAGCACACTGAATCTTCTTTCTGTTAATGAAATTGCCAGTGCCTGATTCTTTCTTAGAATTATTGACCAAATCTTCCCAAAGCATCGATGTAACAGCACTTATTGTACGTGCAGGTGTCTCCACAGGAATATCAATCCTCATGGCCACCTTCGGCTTCCCTTTTTTTGTTTTCGCCCAGCTACTCGCTGCATTTATAAAACTCACTCCATTTCTCTCAAGTGCTGCTATCACATCATCTGTTTCAGTGGCTGCAGCAGTATCATCACCGCTCAAGGCAGCCCCCCCTTGACCATCTGGAATATTAATTTATCCAAAAAAAAATTAAGTTAATTTCAAGCATACGTTGAAAATTTTTTCTTCTATCGCAATCAAGACCAAATTTTCACGCAACATATATAATAAAGCTGTGACAGGTGTAGCAATAACAATAAGTCTTAGCTAGCTACCAACCAAAAAACAAAAAGTTACGTGGTGATAGTATCCGTATTGCTGGACCGCGTTATTAACTTTTGCTTCCTGCAAAATGTCTCTTGTGCCTATCTATTAAAATTGAATTTGAACTTTGACAAATTAAGGACTAATATGAATAGGTCTTTTAATTTTGATGTGTAACTAGCGATTTGAAAATTTTCAATGCAATTTGTATACGAAGAGATTTTTAGGACCTTGAGTATAGAATTCACTTCGCATTTTTTGAATAATTTATTCGCGGCTCTCTTTCCATTTCAGGAAAATTATTTTTTGTGGACCAAGATTTAATTAGTGCACCATAAATGAAGACCAAAAACAGCGTCGGTTGTTGTTGAACCACTTCGTCAATTGGAGTCTTCCAGTGATTTTCTGATTTGGACTCGTATTCTCCACTACCCAGATTTGTATAATAATTCAAAAGTACCCATTAGGGATCAAAAGATAATTCCATAACTAAACATTTAATTAGGACCATGAAAATAAAAAAATTAAAGAAATTATTTAGATATGTAACAGTACATGCATTATAACGTGGAAATGTCCCCCGTAAAAGTAAAAAAGAAAAAGAAATTAAGCTCACCGGAAATATCAGAATTTCTTGGACAAGGTGTCCAAGAACGAGGGATAATTCCACCACTGGGTTTCCGGCGCCGGTCGATGAGAATCTGCTTGAGTTCAAGAAGTATTTGAAGTTGTTTGTTCAAAATTTCTCCTCTCTCTAGAAACTCACTCTCTTTAGTCCTGTAAAATTGATTCACCTTATTTAGCTCCCGATCCAATCTCTCAAAAAACGCCCTCACCTATTAATAATAAGAATACAAAATAATTAAAAAAATAAGTTAATTTATAATTTATATATGTGTGTGTGTGTATGTCTGTATACACACACCTCATCTTCTTCAGAAAACAATTGAGCGAGCTCAGTTTCATACACTTCATGATCATCTCCTGCTTCCATTACTTTTCTCTTGACCTGCAAGTACAGAAGAATATTAAGATATATATATATATATTTATTTGTTTATTATTTTTATTTACTTTCAACAACCTGAGCTCTGCCTCTGCATGTCATTTTTCGTCTTTTTCACTGTTTTTTCTCTCTCTCTCTTTTTTTGTAATTAATTGTCTGTGGGTAGCTTTCCTTTTTTTGCTAGTCACGAAAGTTTCGTGATATTTGCCGTTTGTTTTCTTTTTATATATATATATATCAAAGAAAATATATTTTACGTTTTTATCATACTTTTAACATTTGTTTTTTGTCCTACGATTTAGGACCTCCTGAAACGGGCGGTGGAGATTTACTACACGAAAACAAATAATTCTTTCTACCGGTGGGACCCCATTCAATCGGACGGTGCTGATATTTTCCAGTTATTGTTATTACTTTAATTTTTTTAGCAGCTACGAAAGTAGAAAATCACCTGAAAAAACAGAAAGCAGTGTTCTGGTACGGCGGTACGTAAGCAAACAGCAGACACAACGAGAGTCAAATTTCAAGGAAAAAAATTAAATTAAAAAAATGAAACCCGAAATATCGGAGAAAAAATGGGCCGAAACAAGAATTTTTTTTCTTTTTTCGCCAGAAAATATTGCCGCTTTGCTTTTCAGTTTTCACACACTATTGGCCTCACACACAAACAAACACTAGCCAGTTATTCGGCGTAGTGTAATTTCACCAATTTAAAAAAAAGGCAAAATAAATAAATAAATAAATAAGAACGTATATATTAAAAGAAGATCATGATAATATCATATTGTTATTATTGTTATTATTGTTTTGAGTTACCTGAATGATATTTTCAGCTTCGTTATCACGGGAAAATTTAGAGGCAAGAAAACGAACGGGGTCGCAAATGGAGAGTCCAAACACTCCATTATTATGATTGAAATCACAGTGATGTTGGTGTTGTTTTTGTTGCATTTTGGAGAGCTTGATTTTCTTGATGTGTTTCTTGAGTTGCCAGTAGTTAACGAAAGCATCTTTCCATTCAGGTATCAGCTGAGCTTCAAGCTCTTTTGAAAACTTCACCATTGCTGTTTGTTGTTGTTGTTGCTGTTGCTTCTGAAGATATATGAAGAAGAAGATGAAGAAGAAGAAGAGAGGGCCTGTAGCTATAGCTAGCCCAGCTTATCTTAGCTTAGCTTAGCTTATTATTAATTATAAACAGGTAGAGCGAGAAGAGAGGGTTTGTGTGTGTATATATAGAGAGAGAAAAAAGAAAGAGAGACGTGTAGAGAAGTGAAGACGAGTTTGTTTCCTCTGACTTGTTGTAGATGGAATCATTAAAATAAAAAAAATAAAACAAAGAAAATTGTTGCATATTATCATTCGGGGATAGAGGAGAAAAAAAAAATAACACGCAATGATGGCATTTTTGTAATTAGATGTACAAAATCGTATCAAGCATTCTCTCTCTCTCTTTTATTAACTTAGAATATTGATTTGGTTGATAATGATGATTAATTATTAACAATAAGATATATCCAATATTCAATATTCGTCCAAAGTTTCATTAATTAGTACTGAGTTGTTATAATTAGTAAGTCATTATTGCTGTAAAATAAAAATAATAAGTTCTACAGTTCGTAATTTATTGAATTCTTTAATTTTATTGAATAGTAAACATTACATATACAGTATAACCTCTATAAATTAATATTAGATAAATTAATAATCTCTATAATATAATTATTTTTTACGGTCCCGACTTAGGCCTTGAAGCTAAATTAATAATTTCGATAAATTAATAAGATATAATTTTTCTGAGAACTCCTATATAACTATGTTGTCTCATTTATATCATAAATTAATAATTGTAGAAATTACAAATACTGTGAAATTACAAATGTAACTGACTATGTCAATTTATTAAAATATGAGTCTATTGTTACTTGTTTTTTCTTGAAGTTTAAATCTAGTTGAATCTCATCTCTAATGTTCTTATTGCATCTAAGAGTTCTGGGATTGAATTTCCGTACTGCAACAAAAAATTATGAAGTGTTATTGATGACTTGAGTGCTTCAATACCCGAAATAGGCTCTAAAGGTATTTTCATTATTTTCATTAGGGTAATCCAAGAGGTAATTGACATCTATTCCATTACGGAAACCCAGATTGTTGATTATTGTTTGTAGCTCATGAGTACCTTCTTCATCTAAAGTTTCATGTAAGTCCTCTAAACTCATTTCTTCCAATGAACGAATTTTGCAATGTGAAAAACAATTTGCTACTGTCTTTGCCTCAACATTTGATAAGTTTATTTAAATTCTATTGATTATATTTGTAAAATATAATGAATTTTTAGTCAATTAAATATTAGTTTTTTGTACTGTGAACACACTCTATAAATTAATAAATTATTAATTTATAGATTAATTAATATCTCTCTAAATTAATAAATTTCTATGGTCCCGACATTATTAATTTATAGAGGTTATACTGTAGCTTGTTAACCATGTTTTAAAAATTACAGTTATTGGACAACAATATAACAGTAAACAAAGCTAAATTCTCTTATGCATCCCTTTTGGATTTGTTTTAAATTCTCTTATGCATCCCTTTTGGATTTGTTTTTTTTATTTTCAAGAGTATTTAGTTTTTTTTTCACATTTTATTCAAGAGAAAATTTTATATGAATTTTTGTAGCAGTTAATAAATTTGATTTTCTAATATTTTGTGGGTTTACACCTTTGAACATCTTTTAATTTGAAAGTGCACTCTCATTCGATGAATCACTAAAAAGTAAAAAAAAAATGTTAATATAATTTCAGATATGGTGATTCACAAATTGCAACAAGTTAACAGTGTATGATTATATTATAAGTTTAATCAATTTGTTATTACTGATATCATACATTTTCCCTTTCATGAAAAAGCAAATGAAATGTTAATTACCGACCCCACCATTATTCTTTTAATTAATTTTAAAAATTTAAACCTTGTCGGTTGTTGCACTGGTCTGTATATGATCAACTAGTGGAAGGCTTCGATTTAAGCAGAAACATGTGCCATATGTAACCATATTTCTAAGGGGACATGACCATACTTGCTTTAGGTCATTAAGGAATTAAAAAGGCACAACTCATCAATGAAAATAGAAGCACCAAATACAATGTGTAGTGATTTGAGCTCTTGTTGAAACATAGTACTTTTTTTTATTTGAGCTCTTGTCGAAATAAACACAAAATGTTGATTAAGTTGAAAGAAAAATTGAGTGATAGTCACTTCAATTTTTTATCTCAAATTTTATTTTAAATAATGTATTATTATAATGTGTTATTCATTAAATACTTAATAATTTTATTAATTGAATTAGTGAATTAATTATATTATCTCACTATCAAATTCATAAATGATACAAATTTAGGATGCATTATACTATTCATTAAATTATTAACTGAAGAGTAAAATTAGGTGCCCACTTACTTGTTGATCATTAATCAACTCGAAAGAAAAAAAATTAAATGAGTGGATTATCAGGCACCTCGATTATTGTCCTTTTTTAATTAAAGTTTAGTGATATATATATATATGGAGCTAAGACTTGAGGAGGTGATGTGGCATCATCATTTTTTATCTTTGAATATTCCCTATTATTTAATAAATAGAGAAATTTTCTTTTACATTTGGCTTTTCATCTTCTCATAATTAATTTGATTGTTATTATACAATAACAATAATGTAAAGATTTTAATGAGGCATATTCTTTGTAATAAACATCCAAGGGAAGTGTTATGAATTGATTAAAATAAATGTAGATGTTCATAACATTTATCTCTTTGTCTCCCCACTATCTCTCATTAGCAATCTTTAGTTTTCCTATAACTCCCACTATCTCATAATGAATTATAATCCATAATTTTTCATTAATTTCATTGAGTGATTATGTAATTATAAAAGGAGAGCTCATCTTTTTGTTTTGTATACACACAATTGGAATAAATAAAATCACTTTATAATATATTCTCTCATTTTATTTTTTATCGTGCGTTGCTTCTTTATTTGTATTGCTGGCTAATAATTTTTTTTATTTTTTATAAGGCTGCCTCATCTTAAAAAAAATCAATTCATATTTTTTATTAGTTTCATCAAGTATAAAGTAAGAAAAAAATAATACTAAATTCTTTTTTTAAAGCCGCATGAAGCGCGGTTCTATTTTTTAGTATATATATAAAGTTGGGATTTAAAGAGTTGATGTGACATCACCATTTCACATCTTTGTATATTCTCTATTATATAATAAATAGAAAAAATTTCTTTTAAATTTGACTTTTCATCTTCTCATAATTAATTTGATTGTTATTACACAATAACAATTATCTAAATATTTTAATGAGACGTATTCTTTGTAATGAACATTAAGGGGGAGTGTTATGAATTTATTAAAATAAATGTAAATGTTCATAACATATATCTCTTAGTCTCCTCACTATCTTCCATTAGCAAACTTTAGTTTCCCTATAACTCCCACTATCTCACAAGGAATTATGATCCATAATTTTTCATTAATTTCATGGAGCGATTATGTAACTATAAAAAGAGTGCTCATCTTTTTGTTTTGTACACACACAATTGGAATAAATAAAATCACTATATAATATATTCTCTCATTTTATTTTTTATCTTGCATTGTTTCTTTATTTGTATTGCTGGCTAATAGCATTTTTTGTTTTTTATAAGGCTGCCTCATCTTAAAAAAAAATCAATTCATATTTTTTATCAGTTTCATCAAGTGTAAAGTAAGAAAAAAAATGATAATATTAAAAAAAAATTTCAAAGCCGCGTGAAGCGCGGATCTATTTTCTAGTATATATATATATATAAAGCTGAGACTTATGGAGGTGATGTGCCATCACCATTTCTCATCTTTGTATATTCTCTATTATCTAATAAATTGAGAAAATTTCTTTTAGATTTGGCTTTTTATCTTCTCATAATTAATTTGATTGTTATTACACAATAACAATTATGTAAATATTTTAATGAGGCATATTCTCTGTAATGAACATCCAAGGAGGAGTGTTATGAATTTATTAAAATAAATGTAGATGATCATAACATATATCTCTTAGTCTTCCCATTATTTCCCATTAGCAATCTTTAACTTCCCTATAACTCTCACTATCTCACAAATAATTATGATCAATAATTTTTCATTAATTTTATGGAGCGATTATGTAACTATAAAAAGAGTGCTCATCTTTTTGTTTTGTACACACACAATTGGAATAAATAAAATCACTCTATAATATATTCTCTCATTTTATTCTTTATCTTGCATTGCTTTTTTATTTGTATTGCTGGCTAATAGCTTTTTTTTATTTTTTATAAGATTGTCTCATCTTTAAAAAAAATCAATTCATATTTTTTATCAGTTTCATCAAGTATAAAGTAAGAAAAAAAGATAATATTAAATTTCTTTTAAACCCGCGTAAAGCGCGGTTCTATTTTCGAGTGTGGGAATAATCCGAAGCATGATGTTGATAATGTTGGCAAAGATTTTACTTGATTCGTAATGCTAAGAGCAAAGGAAATTTATTCAAAAAAAATTTCTTTAATCAGAATCTTTTTCATTGCTCTTTTTTTTTTTCCATGACTTTTTAGTTTAATTAATTTTATAACTAGAACGTTAAAGCATTAAGATACTGTTTTGAATCTTGAGCACTATAGCAGCCAGAAAGAGAGGGGAAATTAGAGGTTCTAAAAAGGCAAACTCGTTATTAATGCCCTTTATTATTTAATATTTAATTGCAGTTATCCTCCATTAATTCTTTGAGTTCCCTTTGATCGATTGAGAGAAGAAAAATCCACATAGGCTTGGCTTCTGTTGATTATATTATATATATATATAGGATGCTTGATATGAACACAAAAGACGTAGCGATTACTGAATGCAAGCTGTATGTCCAATATTCTGCGTTCACGTAACATCATATTAACTCATGGAGCTATCAACATTTGGTCACAGAAATAGAAAATAATCTTTTTTTTAACTCGCAATATTATTTATATGAATTATCTTAATTTTATTTTCTTCACACGTATTGAATATAGCTTGCGAAAATTTGGGTCTGATGTTCGTTATAATTTATATGTAAAAGGATAAGAGTCACGACACAGATACGCAAGCAAATACAACAAATTAATAGCTTGTCTCGACCTTTCTCAAATCAACTGCTAGCCCACCAACGGCTAGAAATTCTTTCACAGAAAGAGATATTCCAAAATTATGATAACATATTTTTCTGTTACTTCAGCTTACTGAATTTTAAATAATTTGAGATGCATCTTCTAGGGCAAATTGAGAAAGAAAAAAATAATATTTAACCCATGATGTTGTTAAACCAAATCCGGGCGTTGGACCATCGTCTAAAGACAGTTGGCAGACAATTCGCCCTCTCCGAATTTTAGTTTGATTTGAGTGAAAAACATTAATTTTCAGTAGTTTTGTGCGGATAAAAATTCGGTTAAAAAAATTTTTTCGTATGCTTTTTTCACACTAATCAAAGAGCTTGAGTTCCTCAAGGAAAATCAAGTAGTGTTGACTTTGACGGCAAAGAAATTGTATAAGCTTTTCTTTGCATATCTTTTTTAAGGCCAAGAATAAGCCATGCAATCAAATGGGGCATAATTGATAATATACGTGGCGCTAGCGATTTGGAAAGCAACAGAAGCATTATGGGCAAGTTGTTAGAATATAATGTTCAGCTTTTTTTCCTTCAAAAGTGTCTCTTCTTTTCACCCTACAGAAACCTCAAATGGAAGATGCTCTAGTAAGGTATCTTAGCAGAGAATATTCCTATATAAAGAAATGAATTAACGTAAGCATATTGGGCAAAGCACTTCGACCAGAAGCTAAAATCAATGAATAATAAGTTTAAGTTGGGAGCCTCATCTTCCACAATTCACAGCAAATTAAGTAATAGTAATTGCAAAGCTTCATCTTATGTAAGTTGGGACGTTTCTTTGCATTAAACAACTAAGTAAATTAACTTGATATGTTATTATTGATTCCGCCTTGAATCTGGAAAAAAAAATGGTCTAATAAACAGGAATAATTATTTGAAATCCGGAATTGTACGTTGTAAGCATAAGCAGTCCCGTCATATAATAGGAAAATTATCCGTCATCCATTTTAAGATTATTATATTATTAAAAATAATACAAAATTTAAACTTATTTAATTTTTCACCCTAAATTTGTAATTTATATCGATTATTCATCAAATAGACATATTACTCTTACAAAATGACAAATCAAATCTAAGTACAAATTATAATAATAGTTATTTTGTAGGGGTAATTTTATTTTTTTAATAGATAGTTAATACAAATTATAAAATTAGGGTAGAAATGGAATAAATTTAAACTT
The DNA here is from genome assembly GCA_029633175.1 of Citrus glauca. Classification (NCBI taxonomy): domain Eukaryota; kingdom Viridiplantae; phylum Streptophyta; class Magnoliopsida; order Sapindales; family Rutaceae; genus Citrus; species Citrus glauca. The sequence continues at coordinate 13,812,155 of JAQOOD010000009.1, forward strand.
TTATAGTATTTTTGATAACAAGTTAAACTTAAGATGAATGATTGATAATTTTCTATATAGTAATATATTATCTAAAATGAAAGCTAAATTGTGGTACACAAATTTATTGATTAATGGGATTTAAGACCTACGAATTTTCAAAAAATCAGTTTAATTTAATGAAAATAACTGTCCTTTATGTTCTATGGTCCAATCAACCTTAGTTGCTAGACTTTTCTCTCATTTTTGAACCAATAATTAAAACTTTTTAAAGTGGTTGTGTTTTTTCCCCTTAATTCTGCCAGTCAATTGATTATATTCATGAATTCCACGTTCTTGTTTTAGCAGTGGCTGATTTTATCTCGATTAACAAAGGGCCAATGCGATGGAATTTTGCAAAGTGACATAATAACATTGGGGTCCCAAATGTTTTATAATTTTCCTTTAACTGATAAGTTTGCAAATTTGTATCAAGTACGTCCCTGAAATCAAACTCTTATGTTTACATCTTTAGTAATTACTATTGTATATATCACGCAATATTAAAGAGTCAGCAGCATTTGAAAAATGAGTGTTGTTAATAGCTTCCATATAATCTTTAAATGTGTGTATAGATCAACAAAACCTAAATTCTTGGCTAATATTTAGCATCGTCATCTTGTTTAGCGTAGCCATTTAAGAGCCTATTGCATCTTGGTGGTAGACACGTGGATTACTTATGGTGATTAATTTATTAAACCACAACTAATTAGCGTTCTAAAATTCAACAATTTGCCATTCAAAATAGAATTAACAAATTGAATTTGGCAAAAAAATCAGACTTAAGAAGTGGAGAGTCTTTGGGTGCGTTGGAAGCACGTGTATAGATTCTTTGCCAGAATAATCGATGTTGCATGCCAACTAAGCAGGATTCTAGGGGCTATCATAAAACTATTAACAAATTGTTTTGTACAGTGTTAAAAGACCAAAATATTCATTAGCCTTTTAGTGGGATTTTCGGGTGAAGAAAACTGAATTAAAATTCGCCAATACTTTTTCAATTTAGTGTGCATGACGTTTGCGAACGATTGACCCTTTCTATGTGTTCCCCCACTAACACAATTATCCCCCCACATTTTATCATTTAATTGCTTAGTGGGATTACGTAGGGTTCGAACCTTTTGATGCATCAATGTTAATTTAGAAATTATTTTTTACAACAGAAAAAAAGTAATAAATAAATCTTCTTAGAAGTTGTTTGTTTTAATTTTTTGAAATTTTATTAATTTAACATCTTTTTTAAAATTTGTTTGTTTGTTTTTTGTAACTTATTTTTTATTTTCAGACATTTAATATTTAATAGAAAAAGTAATTTTTTATAACTTTTATTTAAATAGATATTTCCTACTCTATAAAATAGAGTCCTTTTTTATTTTAATTTACAATAACATAAATGTTAAATAACCAAATTTAAGATTATTTTTATCATAAAAACAAATAAGATGTCATTTATATTCAGATATTAAAAAAAATAAACATGTGATTCAAATTTTCGTATTCAGACCCATTTAGACTTCAGAAAAATTTAAACTCAATCAGATTTCAAAAGAAAAAAACAAATGATGCCTTACTCTATATATAAAACAGGTGAAAATTGTATATTTAGAGGACTTTACCCCATTAGTTAGTCGTATTTAAATTTAAAAAGTGATAAAAGGCTGAAAATGAGATTTAATTTTCATCTATTCTCTTATAGTTTAACATACATACATACATACCCTAAAGAAAAAATTTATGTGCTTTAGATGAAGAAACAAGGAGAATTTAAGAATTTTTGTTGATTAGCAATTGATATTTGCGTTGAGTAGTTTAATTTTTATCTTAGTCTTGATTCTTATTTTTCTAATTTTCTGATGTTAAATTTTGAATAAAAGAATCTACCTGTAATTTAGATAAATCTAAACAGAGTAATAGATATTTTTTATTATCTTAGCCTATTGACACCTAAATTATCGGACTACAGCACTCATAAAAACTTGATAACATACTATTACTGCTGTCAGGATTTGAACTTAGAATTTTGAAACAAGAAAGAATTTGCCATTGTGCAACTTCGGATTCAGTAAAATAAAACTGAAAAAAGAGGGGGACAAAGAAACAACAAAAGCAACTCTTGGGGTGTTTGAAGGGGCTGCAAAAACATTTGATTACTAGTGGGAAGCACAGTGCTGAGCAAAAGGGATCAAATTTTCGTGGGGCTTAAAAGGATGACCCTAAATTTGAAATCAAAGATTAAGAGGTCAAGAAGCTTGTATAATATGTTTTAGGTTTAAGGGACAATTTATAGTTTAAAAGTGCCTCTTGGCTGAAGGAATCTAACTGGAATATACTTTGGGTATCATCTAGATAAAATCCAATTTCGATTACAATAAGTTTTGTCACCCTTAATCTTGGAAGGGGATAAGATCATAAGATTCCACATAGTATTACACTACAGTGCTAATTTGAATATTAAATTAGTTGTGAATGGTTGGATTCCAACTATGTAAATAATCGTATGAACTAAAAAGAAAAAGAAATTAAGAAAGAACTTCGTTCACTATTCTTTAGCTTTATTGTTGACACATCTTCCCTTCATTGTTGAGGTAAAGGATTTGAATCTCTCCACATGCATTGTGGCCTTCGAAAATAGAATTTCTTCTAATATAAAGTTAGAATACACATTTTTACCCTTAATTTAGAAAATTTATCCTAACACTGAAACTGAATACGTAAAAATTATCAATTTAATTAAGTCCTAATTTTATCCAAAGAGAGATGAACAGTAATTGGGTCCCCATTGTCAAAAAAAAAAACACACATTTTTTTTGTTCTCTTTTACCGTAACTTTTAGCTTACTAGAAACTAATGTGATGCATTTTAATTTCAAGAGATAAAGAAAAATTTATATGTTAAAAAGTCACATTTATCTTTCAACAATAAAGTTTAAATATTAAAATTACAGTGCTAGACATGTAATGAGTAGTTAAAAAAATTAGGGAGACACGTGTCATTTTCCCATATTTGAAATCACTCACTAGATAAAAAAAATAGCATAACTGATAATTAAAACTTCATTCCCACTCATGCCCAAACCTCTTATATCAATCTAAAAGATTTTACCATAAATACATGAAACTTAACTTCTAATTTCGTTTTTCATTTTAATCGATTTAAACGTGATTAAATTCATATGAGGGTTTGTTAGAAAGTTGGTATATTAAAAGCAAAACATGTACCGGTCTATTAGGTATTACTACTTTCTTTCAAACAAAAATGAATTATAACTTTAATTAGCTTCTTATTGTTCATCATTTGCTCAAATCATTTTTAGATTATTAAAGGAAAATTGGCTCACAACCACCTCAAGAATATGAAAAGTGTAACTAGCTACCATGAGCCTCTAATAATACCTTAGAACCACTTGAAACTTATATCAATCATGCACTTTTTTTTTTAACTCCATTGACCATTATTAAAGATTCTAAGACCATTTTGCTCTTGTAGTCACCCAAAATATAATTTTACTTTTTAAGATGATTTCATGAGTAAAATAGTCTTTTATCTAATATTTTTTAATAGAAAAATGATTGGTTGATATAAAATTAAAATTTGAGGTGCTTCCAAGATATATCATAAATTTGTAATTGATACTGGTACTTTTAATATTCTTAAGGTGGTTAGAAATAATTTAACTGTATTAAATTGTGTAAAAGATAAAGTTGTAGAATTAAGTAACTTAACGCAAGGCACAAGAGTTTAGAAGCATCAAAAGTGACTCTATCATTGAAATAAAATAGCTTGATACAAAAAAAGAAAAAAAAAAAAGACTGTCATTGAAAGTATATTTGTGGTTAACACCTTCACCAACCCCAAAAAAAAGGTGGATAAATACAAAAAAAGTATGCTTCTTTTTAAACTCCCAATTAGCCATCATTTTCCACCAAAGAGGGATAGAACAATTTCGAATTCCGTAAGAACATGAGATTCCATTTCTATGTAACGTTTAATTTTAAGTCTACTTTTTTATTTTTCAACCAAAAAAAATTGAAGTAAATTAATGCACATCCCACTAATGCATCATATCTTCCTTTTTATTTTTTTTTAAATCATTGTATGGTGCCTTATTCTAGTTTCTTACTCCTTCATTTCCCCCTTTATGCTTACTTTAAAGTAATAAAATGAGTGTTGTTTCACAAAAATATATACTTTTAAGCTAATGGAGTGCAATGTAATCCATTATTGCTTTATACATATGACAAAAGTCTGCATGAACAATATTGGCTAGTGGATGTCAAATTGCCTCTATTGAAATTTCTTTCTGACTGCTAACAATCACCACAATATCATGTATCAAGAGTATGCGGTTGATTTTATATTTAGGTCTGAACTCAGGTTTGGAAGTGGGTTGGATCCATTAGCATTTCATTATCATATACAATTAACCTGCAACATCTTATATTATTGTGAAATCAACTAAGGTTTCGTACATATTCATGATAGTATATGATGACTGGATCGAATACCTTTAAAATCGCCTTTTCGTTCTTTCATGTTAATCCAATTCATCGAAACATAATAAAAAAATTAGAAAGAGTAGAAATTCGAAATTGGACACTACATGATCGATGAGATTAAGATTCCACTTAATTAACAATTGATAATATGGAGTATATTTAAAGTCAAAATATGGCCCGTTAATCAAAAACCAACAACTAATGAAAGTCAAATTGTTTATTACTTAATTAGCTTGCTTGTAAGCTCATTAATCAAACTAGATAAGAAAAACTAAATCAAAATTAAAAAAAATCATCAATTAATTAATTCTTAATGAAAGACAAGCGTCCATCTTATCAGAACCCCCCCCCCCCCCCCAAAAAAAAAAACGATTTTGTGGCCGTTACGCTTCTGAAGTGTCTTGACTTTTATCACAAATTAAAACAAACGATTTCTATTATATATATATATATATATATATATATATATATATATATATATATATATATATCAATTTACCCATCCCTATACCTTTTTAAACAATAAATAACTAAAGATATACATTCTCTTTTATCCTTTTGCTTCTTTTTCTTTACGTGAGCTAGTAGTGTGCCATAGAAATGGATGTGCGCATACCAAATTCTTTCTGCACAATTAGGTCAAGGTGCACAACAGAATGTACTGAAAAAGTAAATCTTTTATCTATTGTACATATGATTATTTTATACAAAATAATACTAGTTGACCTAAATGCTGCATCGGATCGCAACTTTATTTCCATTTTGCCTCACCCCTTTAGAGATTTGAATACTTAATTCAGACTAGCTGTATAGTATGGTGCAGAATCACTTATATTTTTAACCATGCGCATTTGCTTGCTCTTCCAATCACAATTACGCAATATTCAAGCTTGCCAGTTGCCCGTCAGCACTTTGTGTATCGTCGCCTATAAATCATTACAAGAAAAATATAATAGAATTAATTAATGCATGGGAAAAAAATTGGCTAATTTGGGATCAAATTGATTTGAATCAACGGTAAAGTAAAAAAAAAAAAAAAATTCTCCCATTTTTGCTGCACCGATTATGGGCGTCGTTATATTATTTGGTGGGAAATCTTTAGCCTAGTGATAGGATGAGGTTCTATAATGGAAGTGATAGAAAAATTCAAAACATGAACTACCAATCAATTAATTGCAGTGGTGGAATAAGGATTTTTGTTTGGATGGGGATTAAAAAAAAGGGTATAGTTTAAGTAGACTCTAACGTAAAATTTGTTAATCTGAGAGATCATCTATGGGGATCATAATAGGGAAATCATAAACTTTCGGGGACACAACAAAAAATATAAAAAATGAAGGGACATTTTGTAAAATATATTCAGTTAAATCTTCTATATATATATATATACAACTTTTAACTTTTTGACCCTTAGGTGGCCAGGGTCTCTCAGGCCTTTACATAGTTCAATCCTAATTAGTGCCAAAGATCTTTTACGATCCAATTTTTGTAACTTTTTTAGATCTCTGAATTCCTTATTTTTGAAAATAAAGGGAGACAAAGATTCTTTGACTATGATGATTATCAGTGCGGAAAAACAAAAGGACAAAGTATAAAATATAAATAGTTACAACGCAAAGACAATTTTATGGGGTTTTTTTTATAATAGGGAAAGTAACGAATTAAAGCAAAGCAAAAATGATTTAAACATGCAAAACGAGGGCAGCTATTTCTTTGAGACCGAAGCCTAGTTGAGTTTAGTTGAGTTGCTGGTGCATGCACTACGGTGTTTGTAAAAGAGATAAATGTTTTATTTCTTATACAATCACGTGCCTTAAACAGACGAAAGAATGTGTTTTTAGTTGGATTAAAATGCTGAGTTGATATATCATCAAAGTGTTGGCTCCACTGGTAATAGAGTCTCTTTAAGTGGCTTGACTGGGTTTGTTTCCCAGTTCGAGTCGCAGGAAAGTCGTCTTTGTTGGAAGAACTTGTGCCTCTTGGTTCGAACGGGGACTTTTAGTCTGAGTTGTGGTACGAGCTTAAAGGTACCTCCCACAGTTGGGATCCTCTCCAGAATACCTCGTGGTCAAAACAAAAAAAAACTGAGTTGATAATATTTGTGCACTGAATTAACGATTATAATTTATCTTTTTGGATCTCTTATTTTTATACGAACATCTAATTGGTGTCAAACAGTTAGGGGTGGTAAAATGTGACATGGCTTGTCAATTTTTAAAAAATACTATAAAAAATATGCGGTTTCAAGATAATCTAAAATGACACAAATATATTTATTTTGTGCATGTATTTTTGTATTTGTGAAATAGATAATGACCAATCTGAACAATGAAGGAGTAGTATTTTTTGTTTATCTACTTTATCTATTATGTGCTCTAAATTGGAGAGAATGTATTATGGTTTCTTATTTTGATAAAGTGATTTTCAAGCAGTTTACTTTAGTTAGCCAACCGAATTTGGTATCTGGAGCTGGGGGTTAAAAGTATAATCCATGAAGCTATTTACACTACAAAATCTTCTTTATATACTTCATTTTTCAGACACCCACATGTAAAAGTTAAAAATTAAACTTTTACCATGTATACTTTATTAAAACTAAAAAATAACCTTAATTATTTTTCAACAGCCACATCATTCTTATTCTTCTCTTCTTCTACGTTTTATTTGTGTTTTATTTCTTGGTTTTTCTTTCTTTAAACAAACATAGAAGATAAGATCTGAAGAAAGAGATCACATTTTTTCCAAAATATATTAAAATATTTCAAGAATAGATTTATGGCTCTTGGCGTCCTATTAATTGATGACTGATCTCACAGAAAAAGTCTGAGTTCCTTACACAATAGTTAAGAGTTGCAGACATTGTTTAATACTTTAATGAATCATTGTTCTTGCTACGTGAACTTTCAATGTTGCCTGCAAATTTAGGCCATAACTTATGGAATCTATTTCTTTTTATTAATATGATCTGTATAAAAACTCATTGCTGAAAGCATTTGGGTGTTGATCCGTGCACTAATGAAGAATTTACAATTTTAGTTTTGCATCTTCAACGAGCTGCAAATGAGAAATTGACGAAGAATTTAATGATTTAGGGATTATAATAAATGGATATGTTAGGGTGTGTTTGGAATATGTATTAGTACTCTTCATTGTATTAAAATAATACAATATCATGTTTGGCAAGTATTCCTCGTTGTATTACAATGTAGTCAAAAATACTTCTAATGCGGTCAAACCCGCATAAATCAAACCCGTGTGAGAGTCGGGTTTATGCGGGATTATAAATGAAAAAAGTTTGCTTTCGTTTTCGATTTCTCTTTTTCACTATTGTGGCTCTCCCTGCATCTCCACACCACCACTCCACAAATCTCAGCTCAACACCGCCATTGTCGTGCAACACCAGCTCTACAACCACACGATCTACCTCCACGCGATCTGCCTCCACACACCACTGTCGCATTACACCACGGCGACGCCTCCAGCTCTACTGTCTTTACGATCTACCTTTGCGACGCATGACACCAGTGCACGACACGCCTTCGCGACGCTCCACCATCACTGTAAGTGGCTTTAAAAGAAGGGAAAAAAAAAGAAATGAGAGTGAGAGCAGAGCATAACAGAGTTGTGAAAGAGAAAAGAGAGGGAAAGAAAAGAAATAGAAGACAGACTTCTTAAGGGAGGGGGTTTTGAGAAAAAAATTTGTTTGTTGACCGGTGGATTTTGTTAAACTGGGGTGTCTATAATCTCCCAATCTACAAAAAAACTTTTTGGTATAAGTTTAGGATTTCTTAAGTACTTTACTTGAATTTTTTTAGAAGTTGTTTTCTTGTGTTCTAGTTGATGAATGTATGCTGGATAGATGGCAAAATAACTATTCAAGTGATTGGCATTTTCGTAGAATTAAAAGTGATTTATCTGAATAAATTGCTTGGTTAGTGGCTTTTCAGTTTCCTCTAGAATTCATCTTGTTTTTTACAAAATTGTTTCTTAGTAAATTAAAGCATCCAGAACAAATGTCGACAATAGAATAAATTAGGATCCTTTAATTTTCATTTTTTATAAGAGATCTTGTAAAAAAAATCAAAAAATAAAAGAATGAGAGAATTATATTTGTTTAATGGAGTTATTTACTTGCTAAAAATTATTCTAAACACTCATTTTTAATTAAAAATTTCTTTAATTAAAATAAAAATTATTTGATTGAATTACTTACTTTGATCTTTATGAAGAATTATAATATTTTTTAAAAATATTTATACTAAAAAAATAATGTTGAATTTCTAAAACTTAAGAATTTTATATTGAGTATTATTATTTTTTAAAATATATAATTGAAAATAATCACCGAAAAAATTAATACAATATAGTATAATATCAAACATAATATAATTAAAAATTAATACAGTACAGTGTAACACCAAACATTGTACAACATTATTATAATACAGTGTTAATGCAATACACTAGTATTAAAATAATACAATACAACATAATACAATACAATGTGCCAAACACACCCTTAAGAAATTTTATTTTTAAGTAATTGTGTCCTTTCTAGTAATTTCATTAAAAGATATTTATATAATAAAAATATTTTTAAAAAAAATGAGTGATCAAAGTACTTTTTAGAGTGCAAATAATTCCACTCAAATATTAGCCCATCACCTACCTTTTAAATAAATATATGTTTATATTTCTGATTTTTGTCCAAAAATTTATTTTTTTAATGAATGTACCCCCCATAACTATGTCAGCTTGACAATTTACCCCCTTATTTACATACTCTTTTTTAAATTATGACCCCTACAAGTTTACTTTAATGACTTTTGGCCACGGAATTTTTTATCCTGGACTCGCCCCTGTGGCTGATTACTTAATTTCATTTAGTTACAATAAGACTTTTTAGGGCACACTCCAACTAAAAAACAGAAATAAAAAATTTTTCTCTCCAAATTCAGTATAAGACGGACGCAATGCTTTCCTTACTTCAACAGTCAACAAATAATTTTATATTGTATCCATCTTCACAAAAACAACAAAGTTATACCAAAAAGAGAAATAAATATATATAACACTTCTATACAATAAAAGAGCTTTAGGTTAATATTGATTTTTTTGTTATTTATAAAGTTTAGATTTTAATGATTGTGCAATGATTATACAATGGTGTAACTAAAAATTTGTTTATCACATTAAGAAATGGATTAGACATATTATTCTCCATATATATTCCACAACTTTTGCAAATAAAATACTAACCGTTAGGGCAAAGATAGCTAACAAAATGTCGGCATTAAAGAAAGTAATCACTTTTAAAAGTTATTCATTAACCATTATAATTTGTAATGAATTTAGTAGCGAAGCAATAAATTTTCACCCAAAAAAAAAACCTAATAATTAATAAAGCATAAATCGGGACCCAAAAAAAATAAGACAAAGAGCTCAATCTATTGGAAAAGAATCCAAGAACTTGATCACCATAGATGAGCATAGTTTGAATATAACTCTTTTAAAGTAGAAGCAGTTGTACATGCTTCCCATTTTAAAGTGATCAAATCAATTGACAAAAAGGGCCACATTTTATCCTCTTTTCAATTGATAAAGACCTTTTATATTAATTTACCCATTGAAATATTTGAAGTAGCTAGTCCCCTTTGGCGTCCCTCAAGCATGCATTCATTCCTGTATTTTGAGAACCATCATTTCGTACACCGATCAGTCAACTTTGTCCAAGCATCATGGAGACAAATTCAATCCAACCAAAATTCTTGCCCACTAACTGTGCAGCATGCACTTGCTGATTTTCATGTTCCCTTCGTTACTTGCTCTTTTCGTTTCTATAATCTACACTTGTTCCTACTGCATTCACTACTCTCTCTTTCTCTATATAAATAAAGCAAAAGCGGAGTTTTATCGCGATCGCTATTTTCAACTTTCAAATTAAATCACAACACATTCAATGGCTAGAATAATTGATCGATGCACAGATAATAACTGCTAAAATGATGACTATTCGAGAAGTGGGCCAACAAATATTGGGATTAAGTAGATCAACTGAATTATTCTGTAAATAAATAATCCTGTTGATCGTTTGAGGTGGTCATTCGTTAACAAGAAGTAGATGAGTATATCTTCTTCTTGTTGATATCATTAGGGATTAAGAAAATTCATCAACTTCACAAGCTGTAACCAATGAGGATGAAGGAAATAAATAATTATAAGTTGCCTCACCTTTGAGTGGAAAACCTAGCAAAATGCATTATGATGTATTATGACTAATAAGGAAAATCCCAAACCACACAATATGTATTAGTGGGGGCTTTTTAAAACAATTTTGATGGAGACACAACCATTCGAATTTAGACAGAAAAAATTAATAGCAATAGTGGATGTAACACATTGTTTTGGTCCCTTCTTTTTATTATTATTATTATTACTACTACTATTATATATATGTATGTATGTATGTATGTATATGTGTGTGTGTATAATAATTTTATAGTGTAGGTACCCTCATTTTTTTATGTGAACATATTAAACAGTGCAGTTTAACAAAATTAGTATAGACACACTATTAAACTACACGATTTTATAGTGCACTGAAAAATGACTATTAAATTATATGATTTAATAACGTATTTGTATTAAAAAATAATAATAATAAGGATGCCTGCAACTGAAAATGACACACACACGCGCACGCGTGCACACACACACACACATGTGTGTGTGTGTGTGTCCATGTGTGTGTATGTATATGTAGGTATATATATATACATATGTATACGTATATATAGATACTAAGTTTTCTAGACCTAATAATATTAACTTTTAACTATAGCTATGCTCTATTGAGATTTGATTAAATGGAACAAAAATATATATATTGTAAGGCTAAACTTTTGACATTGGTATCATGATTAATATGAAATCTCAACCAATGATTTGATGTGAGAATTAGTGTACTCACGTCAGAAGATATTTTTTTATAACAAGTCATTGTTCAGTAACAACGTGATTGAAATGCGTAATACACTAAAATCCCATCTATGACTTCACGTTACTTCACAGTGTAACCACTACAAAATACAAATATGGGATCATATTACATAATTAAAGGTAAAAAGGCCAAAAATTTGATTTTTCTTCAAAAAAATATATAAATAAATATAATTACACACTAGTTTTTGCTAGGTGCGCAGTCAGCGGAATGTAGACTTCGGACATAGGGCTAGGGCATCCAAATAATATAAGCTTGGATAATGAGTAAGTGGCCTGTACTGTCATTGTGTATGGGATTTCAAAATATTGTAACAATCATCGATGTAAGCGATACGCAGCCATGATATAATCATGATCAATTGATCATCATTAATTTGATACAATGATGCATGTATGTTAGGGCGCTAATGGAAAACATCATTAAGTTGTTCAGTGTTCCATTAGCCTTTTTGAAATAATTTGTTCTATGATCATTGGCATCTTTGGAGCCACAAAACATAAAATAGTCTGCTGATAAATTCCAAAGGTCATTTATATATATGGTGATGAGAAAAGAGATTTTGCATTATTGCTAATGAAGGACCGTGAATTCTCAGGAACAGAAATGAGCGCCCATAACTAAGCAAAGAGAAACAATTTCTTCAGGATTACAAAAGTGATAGAAGGAGTATATTTGAGTTGACGCTTGGCTAAAAGTTAGTTTAATCTTTCTTAAGGTCAAGCTGTTCTGAATCTTCTCATACTGTGCATATTTAGTTATAACTTAATATTTTTAAAGTTTTGATTTAATTTTTGGATAAATACTCATTTAATCCCTATATTTTGACTTAAGTATCCGTTTAATCCCTATAGTTTAAAAAAAACCTCAAAACAACCTTTGGTTAAATATGTTACTTGTTTATAATAATATTCTTACAACAATATTCTTGACATTAATTAATTTATCTTTTAAAATGTTAATTTTAACAAATTAACCAATAATTATTTATTAGAAAATTAAGCAATAAAAATCAGTATTGAAGAACTAGTATTTTTTGCACCCATGTAACAATCTAGTTAATAATTACTTATAAAAAAAAATAATATCATTCAACTCAAAGCAATGTTTATATCGTTGCAACAATCTTACTAACAATTATTTTATAAAAATTTACTTTATCACATAAATTCTAAAAGTAAAATAATAATACATAATTTAGGTAAATTTGTATGTTACTTCTAAGGCTAATTTAATAAATTATTATTATTTTTTTTTGTTAACATCCTCAAGAATATCATTGCAAGGACGTTATGATAAAAGGAAAGAAAAAGTAAGGGTTGGAGTATTGACGATAAGGTGTCTTGAGTTATTTTTTAAAATACAAGGACACGTAAATATAAACGACACTTAAATCAAAATATAAGAATTAAACGAACATTTACTCTTAAATTTTAATCTCTCAACACAAAATTAAATTATAATTAACACACAAAAAAACCGAGATTTTTATATTAAATTCACATGACAAATCTAAATGATTATATTAACACACAAAATTATAATTAACACACAAAAAAACCGAGATTTTTATATTAAATTCACATGACAAATCGAAATGATCTTACATATGAAAGGCATATAGTGCTAAATTTATTTATTGTTACGCATAAAAAGAAAAGTTCACTTAATTATTAGCCCAAAGAAAAGCTAGTTAAATTCAAGTGTTTATGCATGTTGAAGCATGTTTGTATGTGGAACTCAATATCAGGCTATATGTCATCTACAAAATTAGGACCACAAATCAATAGACTATATAACTTTGTTGTCATCACTAGCTAAGCGTTAGGAATTGAATAGCAGATCAAACATAATAATTATAATAAGATTCCATTCTATTCCATTTTTATAGGACTTGGTGTTGTGTCATGATTTATTCAACAGATTCTTGATGTGAAATTAAGTCAACTGTATCTTATCCTAAACTAGAGAGCCAAGCAAGGGTAACTGGATCCGGTTGTACGTCATGCATGGGCAAAAATAGTGAGAACGAAATGACATTTAGTTAATGGAAGAACTTGTGCTTGCTTTCGGCAATATAACAAAGTGTGTAATCTTCTACTTCACTGACCTTCAAATCAATACGTTTATACATTTATATTTTTCCCAGTGAAGTAATGATAAAGACTTGATTAATTATTTGGACGACAAGCTCATTCGAAAAAACAATTCAAACTCTTTACCGTCTTTTGTGCAATTAAAACACAAACTAGGGGGCCAAAGGATCTTTTCGTTCACCATGGGTTTTCCTTACTCATAAACCTCTGTTTAGAGGACCAAACTGTTTTTGGTCCATAAATATAATCATGGGCTAGTGGCATTTCATCTTTCTTTCTTTTTTTGATTAAAATAAAAATCAAATGGTAGCACTAGTTATGTGGGAAACAATGGGCTTCAGTTTTATGATGGGCTCTAGTGAACAATATTTTAGCCCAGCCTACCCTTATCTTTGAACATATTTTGAATAATATTTTCAAAAAGCATCTTAGCGCCACAACTCAATCAAACTTGGCGGCGAGTGATTTGTGTTCTGAAAAAGTACATGTTCTCAAAAACAAAAAAAACTAGCCAATAATTAATTAAATATTTTTTAAGAAAATATTCCCTACCAACTAGCCAATTAATGAAACAACAATTGGTACCATAAAAAAGTGGTCATAAGGTAGAGATCTTAACCTATTTGAAACATCGTTTAATGTAATTGAAATAAATGAATCTAGGGTTATTTGATCAAATAAAGAAAATTCAATAGAATTCATAATTCTCTCAATGTTATTTTTTATTTTAATTTTTTGCTATTATCTGAATGTTCAAAAACTAAGACCACTCTACAGCTCCTTTTTTCCATGTAAAAACTAAACCAACGACTAAAGTAAGCATGAAAATGAAAGCTTCTATAAATATGGGTACCCCAATGATAAGATTTTTACTAACAAATTTTATTTATAGTGATCTTAATAATAAGACTCGGCTCTTAAAGTATAGAGTGAGTTGTTTCCATAGCTCGTCTTAAAAATATCATAGCGAAACAAAAAAGTTTAGAAAATCTTTTTGGAAAAAAAAATTATGTGGATAATTTATTGTGTATTTTATTATGATTTTTATTTGAGGAAATAGGATTTTACACACTAGCACAACTTCGGATGCTCCTCAGTCCTTAATTTCCGCCAATAGCAGCACAAAAGTGAATGAATACGAATTGACCACGTCACGTGGTCATTATTAGCTGAATACAACTCAACTTATTTCCACAAGCTATCAGTAGCCTTTATTGTCTTCGTTTTGAACTCTCAAGTGATCAACGTTTGATTTTCCATGCAGCTTGTTAGACATAAAGCCTTTGATGTAATCTGACATACTAATTCTCCTAAACATTGCTGGAGTCGTTGGTGTAATAAGGCTCGGTGCTGGGCCCAATTCTGCATCCATTTTTGCAGTGCAGAATGTCGCCACAGATAACCTTTCTTTAGTTGAATTTACGGTTGCACGATGCTCGATACTACGGTAAATTCCATTAGTGAAAATCTGTAAAATCACGTGAGTCATGTAATGTTTTTATTCAACTAATCATATTTATGACACATTAATTTATATAAAAATTTATACTTTAAATCATTACGTAAAAAAGAAAGTCAAAGGAGGCAATTATAGGCTATAGAAAATAACAAAGAATTACCTCCAAAATGTCACCAACATTGATGATAAAAGCATCAGGGAGGGGTATCACAGGAACCCACATTCCATCTTTTTTTATTTGAAGGCCAACCGTCTGATTGAGTTGGAGGAGTATGGTAATTGAAGAGGCATCGGAATGAGAATTAAAGCCGATAACTTGCTCAGGTTTTGGACATGGAGGATAGTAATTCATCCTCATTGTTTGCATTGCTTCTTCAAACAACGCTTTTACATCACAGGCATCTATTCCAAGTGCTTTTGCCATTTGGTGAAGTAATTTTTGAGAAAGATTTCCAAGTTCTGCTGACCAAGCTTCCAAGGTATCTCTACATGTACATAAAAATAATTCATTTATTATTAGATGGATGGCACAAGTATTTGAACCTTGAGGTAGATAATTAATTAATTAAAAAACTAATCTCAATCTTAGACACTGTCAAATGGTCAGAAATACAATGTCAAACAAGGGCGGACTCAAGAATTTGTATTACTCCGGGCTAAATTATAAAATTTATATTTTAAAGTGAGTATAAAAATTTATAAGTAAAAAAAATTGCATCAAATAAGGGAGCACGAAAAATCTTATCGTTATAAGTTATAAACAAAAATAGTTATATAAAAAGAGTAGAAAACAAAAGCAATTAAAAAAATAAATTACTATTTTACAATTATGAAATCTAACTCTAATAAAATGTAATTATACAAGGATTATATAAGGATTAATACATTAATTAAGAATTTTAAGCTGAAATAAATAAATACGTGTAATTACAATCAATTAAAAATTGAAGTAAAACTTTAATGTTTAAAGTCAAGTACTTAATTACCAGGTTTCAATAAATTAAACAATTCAAATTTATTCCTCTTTTTAAATTATAAAAATATTATTAGTCAAAAGTTTCAATCATAAACTAAATTCAACCTAACAAAAATGTATTTGGGTGTTGTTGTTTCTTTGCCAAACACTCTGACTCTCTTTAAAGAATCAGTTGTTGATGATTTTTCTATCAAATTAAAGCTCCTCAAAATATTCAAAATTTATCTTAATTAATATAACTAATAAATAAAATCTCAAAATTTACATAAAAAGTTTATGAAAATATTGATAATTATTACTACATGTTTTTTAAGTGGTTTAATACTAGTGACAATTTTATATTAGATTGACATACTTTTTTTTCAATTAGATTTTTTTAAATAAATTAAAGTAATAACATTTTACCCCCAATGTTTTTTTTATCTATATAGTAAATATATAATTTACTCATTTTATAAAATAAGTCACTAATCTCAATTAGAAAAAATATAATTGAATTAAGGACATATTTAAAAATAAAATAAAAACTCTATTATAGTATAAAATTAATGAAAATATAAGGATAATTATGTTAGGGACATGTATGAAAAAAATAAAATCTCTATTATTTTCTATAATTGATAGGGAAATAAGGGGTATGAATGATTTTTTCCTACGTTTGACCGGGCTGTAACCTTGCTGCAGGTCCGCCACTGCTGTCAAATGGTCAGAAATCTGATGTTGCCTAAACTTTCGGAGGGCGGTACCATAGTCGGACCCAATAATTTGAAATTAAATTAAAGAATTGGACCTGAGTTGAAGAGGCAACTTGGGGAAAAGATGGGGTTTCCTCAAATAAGTTGGCAGAGTGAACATAGTGAAGCCGTATGCCCAATCAAGCCTCTGCTCCTCAGACACAACAAAGTTCTGGCCGAATCCCTCGGTTTCTCCCGGTCGCATCCAAAACTTCTCTTTCTCCTCCATTGGAAGATTAAAGAACTCTTGTATCTCGACCTTCACTTTCTCCACCAACGAACTGCTCACTCCATGATTCACCAACTGCATGCAAATTAAAGCACCGTATAGTTTTCTTTTATTGTTTAAGCTTATCACGGCTAGTAATTATAATGTTTATTCACCGTATTATTTTTCCTTTTTTTTAACACTATAAATAAAAAAAGAATTACAGAATTTATCAGGATCTCAAGTGGTGAAAAATGAACTCTAAAGGAATAGAAACTATCATTCCTCATTCTAAGAAAATTTAAAAGTTAATAAGAACCGAAACGACAGAGATATGTACCTGGAAGAAGCCCCACTCTCGACAGGCATGGTCAAGCTTCCCAAGCTCTGAATTCATGAAATCTCCCGAGAGCAACTTCTGCATGTCGATGACTGGAATGAGTACTTGCTCTGAAGAGCTGATGAGTGGAACATGGTCTTCATCATTGACAATAAAACGTGATGGAACTGTAGTGGGTGTTTTCTTTGCCAGCTCCTGAATCAAAGGCACCACCAGAGAACTCCCCATCGACGTCGTTGATTTTGCCTCCATTGCATCCAGCTGATCTTTTTCTTCTAGCTAATGATTTTTTTTTCTACTCCTTGCTCGTGTGGTTCATATTTGTTACGAAAACGGGATCTATATATACACGTAGTCCTCTGAATGTGCTCATGGGTGTTAATGTGAATACACTTTAACAAAACGATCAAAAGTCAATTATTTTAAAAATATAATTTTTTAATGGAAAGCTCAGACTTTTTGTCCATTCACTATTTACACATGTATGACGTATCCTCATTATTTACCATGTATCCATATTATTATGATTGGTTGAAACATACACATTGTAATTGTAAGAAGTAAAAAAGAAGAAATGTTCTAGAAACATTTAAGAATTTTTTTAACATATATTATCACAACTAAAAAATTATTGATATTTATAATTAGATATCTGTTAATATTTTTAAATCAAGTTTATGTAGTGTCATATAAATACATTCGTAATGCACGAAACAAATACATGTACATTACGTTGGCAGCCCCAATATTAAAAAAAATAATAATACTCATTTCCAATGAAATCAAGAAATCATATCTACAACGGACTATAACCTATAAGCATAATGCATCCGATTCACTTTTTTCCATTATTTGTTGCAATTTCATTTCTTGATTTTCCACACAAATTCATTGAAAAAACTTAACAACTCTAAAGTTACTATGGAACTTTCAATCATACATTTATGATTATCATTACATGTACTTACAAAGATACAAAACAAATAAATTAATTAATCCCTTGATCATTATACAAGTGCAAAAAATTGTGATATAAATTTAGGAAAATCAGTTGGGTGAAAATTGATAATTAAGATGTGATGTGCTTCTAAGAAGTTGAAGTTGAATGTATAGTCAGCATAAAGATAAATAAACGGACGCCAAACACCACCAATACAATTAAATTACAGAGCAAAACAACTATTTTTTCTCATCAATCCTGCTGCATTAAATGGGTCCAGTTGAAACTGCTGGTAATAATCCCCAAATCAATTTGAAATCGATGCCCTCTGCTCCATAATTTTACCGCTCTTTGAACTAAATCTCACTTCCCAATAGATTTACCAACAAAAATTCACTATTCAACTCATGCATTTCAATTTCAACTTCCACTAACCTGATATTTTATTATTGTGATCTCTCCTTCTGTTTCGTTTGATGCTACCAGAAAAAAAATTAAACTCATCATGATCCACTTCATAAATCCAAGCTAACACACCGTCGCTGCGCACTTAACTATTCTCCACAACTCGGGTCTCGCTTCCTCACACCAGTCAAAATCAATTCCACTCACGGTTTACAGCATCCTAAGACCAAATTTCAAAGATGCAACGGGTTGGAATGGGAACCCAACTTTAACTCACTATTTTCATCCTCAAAGCTCCAGCCATTCGATTTCACTCATTATAATGTTCCAGCAAACCGACAAATAAAGGGCGCACAGTAGGACCCAATATTTGCTTCACTGTAAATTTTTAGCAGAAGAAATGAATCCCTCCACCCAATTTCGATTTGACACTCAACAAATTATATCCACAAATTATTTGCCTAAAAACATTGACCTGCGTGACGTCTTGAAATTTTGATCTTCTACTTTGAATTTTCTTTTCGCTCTTTTTCCCTCCTTAACTTCCTATAATCAACGCAAATTTAAGCATGGGGACACCATAATAACCTCAAAAAGTGGTCAACTTCTGGAATTAGCAAAAAATAATTGAGGATAGACATTCGTATCCTAAAAATATCTGCTCGACGTCCACATCAATTGATGCGTGTGATTGGAAAAAAAAGTTGAGCGATGAAAATTCTTTTGTTATCGCCCCATTTTGTCAGTAACAAAGGTCAAAAATCGGTGATCAATTTTCATCGTGTAAAAACAGTCAATTTTTATTTTTTTAATTCTTGCAATTTACCAACAAGAATTGACATTGGGTTATTCTTGTTTTTCAAAGATATGTGATCGATTTTATGAGGAAACTAATTATATTCTTATAATTGATTTCGTATCCGACCTGCAACAAATTAGATCCACAATTTTGATTGCTTGACGTCGTAAATATAGCAACGTAAATAGACTATAATCAATTATCTGAATTAACCCTAGCTAACTATAGATGGTAGATATGATATGAGATTATCAAGCTTTTGTAGTCTAATTGTAAGAATTAAGATATGCCTGTAACACCCCAAATATTATCCATGAAAACTCAAGAGTAAAATTGAAATGAAATCTCACATCATTTATTCTTATTAATAAATTTCAAGATAAACAATCAATATTCATATTTCAACTGAATCTTTACATAAAACATATGAAATAAAATCTCCAAAGTAAAGTCTCTAATCTAAAGTACAAATGTCTAGATAAATTTAATCTTTAAAGCAACTCCAAAGGTCCACTAAGACAAATTCTCCATCTAAGCACCCAAGTCACATTTCTAGTCATTCTGCAAAATATTAGAGACGAAGGGTGAGCCGTCAACTCGATAAGTAAATCTATGCACAATATTTGAAAACTTCTGTCATGTATTGTTAAACATTTTATAGCAACATCTTCATTTAGCATAAGGGATGGATTCATATAAAAACATTAAAACATTTATAAAAACATTAAAGCGTAAACATTGGTAGTTCATGACTCGTAGTCATCATCATTTATCATTCATCATTCATTATTCATCATTTAGAGTGTTATACCCCGCATTGTTCCTCATTCAGGATACTATACCCCACATTGTTCGTTATATCCTTGTGCACAAGATCATCATCATACCAGCAAGCTGACCATAACATTTCATAACATCATAACATTAACATCATATACATTACTATAGACTATGAGCCAAAACATTTTTGAATCCACCATACATTCTTTCATAAATAGCATTTTAAGTCTTCTAAAACATTTAAAAACCTTTCTTTGATCATTTAATTCTTTTAGAAAATTCTTTAAGAAAACATTTTGTTTAAGAAAACTAATTTCTTAAGAAAAATTTATTTTAAAATAATTTTATATAAATTCATTTAAAAGTGTTTTTATTTTAAAAATTCATTTAAATATTTTAGAAATCAGTTTTGTGAAAATTTCCATTTAAACATAATTTTTGTAACATAAATTGCATTTATTATAAAGCACATCATGCATAAATCTACTTACCTCGATCCGTAGCAATCAATTCAATACCTCAAGAATAATCAACGAGCTCACCCTCGTCTTATAATCATCATAAAAATATTATTATCAATATCATCTCTAACCTTAAACATAATCTCAATCATCCTTAAATCATAGACACTAATACTACCTTAATACTTATGCATATTCTAAACATATCCTATACTTATGAGTATCCTGCACATGCTGATTTTTAATAACCTATACACATGTCGGAAAACCATAAAAATTTACCGAGGCACTGTCAACATGTATAGCATTGCATACAATATTTCACAAAAATCAGCACCAGTTAGAATCGAGTCAGGATATTGACTTTTCACTAAAGTAACAAAAATTGTCCAGCACTGACCAAAACAGACCTTTTCCACTTAGCAAATTCTTAAAATATTCTTTGGTACTCAAAATAATATGCTTCTTTTTTCTAATTACAGAAGACACATTCAAAAAGCATATAATTAAGATTCATAATTTTTGGACTCCTGAAACTATTTTAAAACGTTTTATTTCCGAAAAACATCTAACCCGTCCAGAAAATTCCAGATTTGAAAACAGAATTTCAAAAATTCGTATCTTTTATTTTACTTGCCCAAAAATCGTGATTCCAGTTTTAAAAGACAAAAGAAAGATTGAAATTTCATTATAAAATCCTAACACGGCCTGTAATATTCAAAAACTAGCCCAACAGTTACACGTTTCAACTTCTGAAATTCTGGAAAACAGTTTCCAGATTTGCAGCAGCCATACGTTACGATTTTTAGTAATTCAACCATAAAGAATAAAACTACGAAATTAAACATGCAAGCATAGGAAACATAGATCTGTTGGCACAAAAATCGGCATAATTTTGAAGGATGTGTGACCTTATAGAAAAATTTCCAGAGTTGAGAACCACTGCTGAAAATCGAAATTTTCCAGCACCAGTAACCCAACATCGAAAACCCATAACAATTTGCATACTCAGACGATTTCAACAAAAAAACATATCAATGGAAAGTCTAGTATGTCTAGTTCCATGATATGTAAGATATTCAAGTGATTCTAAATAACGAAAACGATTTCAAGTAAGGAATAGAGACTATTTATATCATCACAACATTACAACCACACGTATATTACCCACATCATACTACAAGCAATTAAAGGCCAACAATTCTATAAAAATAAATCATATAAGTTGAAGAAATGTTTAATACCTTAAAGCAAACACTAAGAAAGAAGTGATAAAAGTTTCTTTTCCTTCTCTAAAGACTTATATTTCTTTCTTTTCTTTTTAGGGTTTGTAATGGTGTAAAAAAATAAAAGACTATTTTTTAAAAAGTAGGATTTCTCTTAAATACTTAGTAATTAATAAATATTTTTTTAAAAAAACTAATAACTAGCCTACTCAAGGATAAAAGAGAAAATCCTTAGCCAAAAATTTGCATTTTCATGCGCTCGTGGTTGATGATGATCCTTTCATCCGTACAATCCACTCAATGGCTTTGAAGTCCCTTGGGTTCAAAGTTGAAGTAGCTGAAAATGGAAAAGAAGCTGTTGATCTATTCCGTGGTGGGGCAAAATTTGATCTTGTATTCATTGACAAGGAAATGCCTGTCATGAATGGAATTGAGGTATTTATAGAATAATTAATTTTTTCTAAAATGGAATATTTAACTTAAAAGATATAATCATATATAATTTTCGATTGCTACATATTAAGACTCTGGTTAGTATTAAGGTTGAATAATTATACCAAAAATTCTAACACTAAAATGTTTGGTAAACATTAATTACTGTATCTTGAGAGTTAAGTTGATTCGATACAACACTTGTATAACTATAAACCTATAATATCTTCATTATTTTACTCAAAATTATTATTAAAAAGTCATATTTATTACATATCATTGACTTTTATTTCTTAATTATAATTTTTTTACAATAACTGTAATTTAAAAAATACAACACCTCAATACAAAATAATGTCCAAAGCAACTACTGTGTTTATTTATATAGTATACACACACACTATTGTATGTGTCCGAGCTCATTAAGAGGGACTATAGTGAAATCTAATGATTTTTTTTTTTTTTTGTACAAAGCAGGCAACTAGGGAGATACGAAGCATGGGTATTGAAACCAAGATTGTGGGGGTCAGTTCACTCAATTCAGAGACTGAGAAGGAAGCTTTTATGCACGCTGGTCTTGATTTGTGCCACACAAAGCCGCTCAATGTGTACAAGATCCTCCCTCTCATGGAGGATCTCATGAAGAATAATTGATCACCATCAAAATCGTTGAAGGAATGACATTATGTTTCATTGTCTCAAGGGTTAATGAACTTCATATTATATCTTTATAATTTTCTTGATCATTTAGGTCAATGGATTGGTGCTTTTCTTTTTCTTTTTCTTTTTTTTTTTCCCCCCAAACATGATATGGCTACCTTAGGATTGTCTTCTTTGTTTAAATAAGAGTTAGCTGAAAGAAGCTTTGGCTAGTCAAGAATAAAGAGTTATTTTAGGTTTGCCAAATGGGTCTCTTTAATTTGTTTTCTGTTTAAAACAACTGCAGATATGCATTTGGTAAGAGTCAAAGTTTGTGTTTGGTTAAAGTCTATTTTAGTTTAATAGTTTGTCCCTTTTAAGAGTCTATGTAAGCTTTAACCTTTACAATATAAAGAATAAAGTCTTTCTTTAGGCTATGTAGATGTTGCGAGTAGTCTTAATACTCATCTTTATACATCTCTTTTGTGGATTCAAATGCTCTATATTCCTTGTTAATGCATAATTAGTTTAGTGGATTCGATATACTAGTGGGAAAATGCTTCCAGTAATGTTTGATGGAAATAAATAAAGCTAATTTCAACTGATGCTTAAATTAAAAGCCATCTCACTAGATACTTACAATTAATTTTTAAGAAATGCTTTCAAAAATCAAAATCCACATCACCTATCTCTTCATTTTAGTAATTAATCATGGTAGAGAAATTAATTGATCAACGAACTTGAGTCCTTAACTTAGATATCATCTTAGAAAAACAGCTAACTTGACCTAAAAGTGTAAATTGATATGTAAGAGATTGACAATATTTGACACAAAGCATAATAAATCGAACTGTACGTATAAAAAATTCAGAATTTTTTTTTTTTTCACTCTAAGAGGGAATCAAAGAACATTACGGAAGAGAGTCGAACACATGGTCCGACATATGTGTGTGTGTGTGTGTGTGTGTGTGTGTGTGTATGGATGCATGCATGCATCATCCTCTGAAAAACCATTGCCAGGCTCATTCAAGCATTCAACAAATCGCTACACATCCAAGCACTTTCATCTGAGGCAGTACTGAACCAGTAATTGTTTACCTACGCACAGAGTTAGAAAATGAGCATTTTGTTTTGTTAATTGGATTTTGCTACTGTCTAAAGCTATATATAGAATTGTCTTCCTTCAAAAAAATAAAAGGGTAAACGCGATTGGATGAGCATTTTGCAAATGAGGGTAACCACGATTTAGCCATGGCTTAGTGATGGAACACGCAAAATGAATCTTCTAACATTGTCAATAATTGCAAATAATAATAGTATGTTTACTAATCAACTAATAATGCGTTTACTAATCAATGATTTGCAATCAAAATAAACAAGAGTAAATGTGATTGGATGAGCAGTTTGCTAATGAGGGTAACCCCGATTTAGGCGTAGATTTGACGGTGATCATGGAACACGTAAAACGAAAAACTCTTTTAAAATTATCAATAATTACCGGTAGATTTACCAATAAGCAATCGAAAGAGAACAGAGCAAAATGAAAAATAATAATAAAAATAAATTATTTACTTTAATTGTAAAAATCAAAATTGAAATGAATTAAATTATTATAAATTACTAAAAAAATCTTCAATAAACCCATACTTATTATTTTATATTTTAATTATTATAATTATTATCATTAAAAATTATTATAATTAATATTTAATTATACTACTTTTTATGATTAATAATAATAATATTCATCATCATCATCACCGCCACCTACACCACCATCATCAAATTAAAATCAGTGGCTCTCGTGATGGCTATTACTGCGGGTTCGATGTGGCCACTGCGGGTGGTCTTTAAATGCCGTTAACTATTGTCGGTTCAAATTAGATAACCAGAGAGATGAATCTACTTTTATTTGATTTTCTTAATTTTTTTATTATTATTTAAACAAAAAATTAAAACGGTTATTAAGAGATTTAATTGGAGGTAAAAAAAGACATTTCAACGGTTAGAATTTTGATTCCGGGAATCAAAACTCTGGAAATGACTTCCAAATTTGTGAATCCCGCACTATTTTCCCTTCGATTATTCCAAACAGTCATCTTGTGAGTAAACAACTTATTAATTTCCAATTCCAAAATGGAACTCCCATTTCATTCTAAACATTCATTTTGTGAGTAAACGCCTCATTAAATTCCAATTTCAAAATTTTCATTTCTATTCTGATTATCGGTAAGTAATATGCTCCATAACTGTTTTTTTTATTACTATCTAATATTTCCCATAACTTCTTTTTAAGAATAAAGAATCTTCTCCTAATATTTTTTTTCTCTCCTAATGAAATAAACGGTTAGAATTGAATTTTCGATTTTTAACTAAGCCAACTTTTTTCACTAAATATAAAACAACAAAAGAGACAAAAAAAAATACGAGGAGAAAAATCCTAGCTATATTTGACAAATAATAATAAAGTCACAAACTCTTGTACAAATTTATTTTGTACAAGCTGATGTGGCATGATAAGATTGGTTAAATAAAAATATAAAATAATAAAAACAAATTATATAGGTCAAGTGATATTTAATTCAACCAGTCTTATCATGCCACATCAGTTTGTACAAAATAAATTTATACAAGAATTTGTGGCTGTATCATTACTCATATTTAGATAGTGTCTATTATTCTATTTGAAATTTAAATAAGTATAAATTTTTTTAAAATATGAATACGCCTAAATACCAATATGATTTTTTTAATATTTAAATATAAATACCGTCTTATTTACTTTCATAAATAAAAAATATCTTACATATAATTATTTGATATTTATGTTCTTATAAAAAGTAAAAAATTAAATTTTATAATTTAAAAAATAAATATACTTTACATAAATATTATAAATATATTTATAATATAATATTTCCTTCTCATTTAACTCTTTCTCACTTTCTCTTTTTCGTTAGGATAAAAATCACAAAATCTCACTTTGTCCATATATGAATATTCAAAAAACAAGTAAACAAGTTCTATAAAAAAAAACTCTAAAATTAACAAAATTTTTAGACTTTCGATGATTAACGGACAACCAGTAGTGTAAGTTAAAACACTAAAAGACAATGGCCTCACTTGACCCACGTATTTACCATTCATCGTTACTTCATTTTTACTGTTTTAGTGAAATTTTTGAACAGTAAAAAATAAAAATAATAAGCCGTTATCACTGTTTTTAGTAAACGCCTTTATCACTGTTTTTTACTTCATTTTCACAGTTTTTTAGCACACAAAATTCATTGGGACTCGTTTTTAGTAATTATTTTTACCATATTTTTAGTAATTGTATAACTTCAGGATTTGCCATTATCACTGTTTGATAAAACACACACACGGAAAAAAAAAACAAAAACAAAAACACTTTCCGTGTTCTGATAAAAAAAAAAAAAGTCAAAAAAAGATGCTCTTTCTGTGCTTTTCTCTGTTTTTTCTCCAATTTGATTTTACTTTGCCGGTTCCATGTGTCAAAATGAATTATTGACATATATGTGAACATTAAGAGATTGAAATTTGAGTTATTTTAAAAAAATGATTTGATTAGACCGACCTATATTTCAAATAAAAAAAATTGAAAATTTATTCAATTTAACAAAGAGATTTCGACTTACTCGAGACAAACAAACCACAAATAGACAAAACCAAATGTAGACTACAATTGTGTTTTTGAAAACAGAAACAAAAATAGAGAAGAAGATCACACGCCGATGAACAACAAACAGAGTTTGCTTAAAACAAAAAGATCCGTTGTATCATGCCAGTATAGCTTTAGCTTTATTACAAGACCATACCAATTACACAAAACTAAACATCATTTTAAACAAGCTAATTGCAGAGAGACCAGCAGCATTACCTTCTATCCCATCTTATCCTCACCAACCAGGTTCATCCTGGCGCAGTACTCGAACAGACTTCCATCGAAACATCGCCTCACCGCTTCTTTTGACAGGAGGCCTTCTTCATCCCTCGCCAGAATGTACAAAAGAATCCATTCCAGTTTAGCAGCAGCCCTGCAAGCAATTGTAACATAATCAGAGTGCAACAATGCAAAGCAATTAATAGTCCGTTGTGATATACGGATATGATATGATTGTATCAAGGGCCCTGAAACAAACCAGCCGAACAAGTCGAATGCTAAACGATTTCCCTCAGTCAGGTTCCACACCTCTCCCAGCGTCAACTTATCAGGAACCGTTCGAGCATATTTGCTGAACATGTTTTCGAGATTCACTGGCGTGTACCTGATGAGATTCCATTGGATGCACATATGCATACACATATCAGAAGGATGAACGCGAGTAGTTCTATTTAACCTCTTAATACATCTTTATATATATATGCGTGACTCTTGGTGTCTAACCTTCCCTCGGTGTCGTATGTTCCCGAGTCGCTCCCATGCTTGCCCCTGTGTATGTTGTGTATGTAGATGGGTAACAAAGGAGAAGGGAACCACCCCTGTAAAACAGAAATAATCCAATACATGTAACATGTGACAAACTAGCAACGTTCAGTGCCGTAGACTAGATGCCACACATTTATAAGTAACCTCCAAATGCTTTATCACTAGGCCTATGAGATATACAAGGTTGGTTAAAAACAGGACATCTCACGAGAAGGTTAATTCATCGACTCACTGGGAGAGTAGGATAAGTCAATCCAAGGTTGATGACAAAGGCAAGAACAAGAGAGGCTATGATGTTGAATCCAATTTGTCGCAACCCTGATCATATATATATAAATGTATAGTTAGTGTGAAAAAGGAACATGAGTTAGACAATCATGATTGAATAATCTATTGTGTTGTTATATAACATTAACCGGCACATTCTTAATTAATTAACCTGAATAAGTCTCCCAAGGGTAAATGATTCCATTGTCGTCTTGGTCGAAAAAGGCTACATGTTGCTGAAGAACACTGAGGCCGTGATGCATGTGCCCTGGCGTTCCATTTGGGTGGTATGTATCTGGAGCTTCCAATGCTCTTGGCATATCTAAGTATGCAATTCCATGCATAAAACAATTGAGTAAAAGATTAATGTAAGGAGAAGATAAAAAACTAGATCTAGTGTTCCAGGAAAGAATTTATCAATTCGAGCAAACAAGCTTACAGGGCTTTGGTAGTCTATCTTCCAAGTCAGTACTCACTCTTCTTTCATAAGTAACAGGGGCAGAAGGAGCTTCAGTTGCCATTGAATCCTTATTCATTTCTCCCAACAACTCGCTCTCCATGTCTCTTACTCTTTGCTTCAAAGACATGCGCGCACACAGATCACTCTTAGAGACAGCTGATTTCACTGAAAGAAAAAGTTCTGGAAACTAAGCCGCTTAGAGTTGCATGTAATAAAGAGAGAGCTATGGCTGTGCTGCTTGTTTTATTATGGGGATTGGGGAAATAAGTAAACATGTATAAGCACCATGTGCAAAAGTGAAACGGTCAAAGAGACCTTTAGCGTGGCATGCATGCAAACCACATACAGCATTGCTGTGTCATTGTGTCGAGGATTGAGGATATTTGCTTGCATGTTGTCAGCAACTTATGTCTCAATGTGCTGACACCTGTCCTAAAATAAATATTTTAAAGAAGGTGAAGCGCTGTCTGACGCTTACTGCTTCATCAGATAAGCACGCAGCTAAGGAATCCGACGATAAGATTATTGCTTTCCTAATTGGTGGTATAAACAAATTTGCACGAGTGGTTTTATAAAGTTTCCTTTATTTTTTTTTTTTCTCTCTGTGTTTGCGTCGGCGTGAATTAAATTTTGCACTTAAAGGACAATTTCATCAGCGTATTTCACATACATACTTGGCGCGAGTATCCAACATATATTTTTGCATTTGAGTGATAAACGAGCAGCCCCTAATTTTGGTTTGTTGCATTACGGTATCTTTTGATTTACAAATAAAGCAAAGACCAGAAACAATGTTGCTCACAAAAGAAGCTGTTCGGTTTCCATGGTAGGATAGATTGAAAGTGATAATCACTTACCAGTAAGATTTTCAAACTGCCGCTGGACTCGACTCCGCAGTTATAGACAAGCAAATGAACCCAGTTTCGTTCCAATGCTTTCAGAAACAAATATTAAACGATCACAAAACCAAGATGAATACGCTAAAACTTGCACAAGATAAACACAATGGGCAAAAGATCACGTAAAGAAAGTGAAAAGAATAAATGAGACAGTTGTATCCATTCACGTGAGCTAAAGACCATTAGCAAAATCAACCTTATTCTCTCAAGAGTTGGAATTTGGAAAAGTAAAATAAAAATTCCTCCAGCACAAACATAGTGGAGTTGTTACTTCTCAAAAACTTCAGAGGACATATACTAAGCATTTTTTTTAGGGGGAATCTAACATCTCGAATCAAACATTATGATTGACTCCAATGAATTAGGAAGCATCCTAAACAATCATGTCCCAATGACATTCTGAAAAGAGACAGCTAACAGCTAATAGCTAAAGCAGCATATATCTTAGGCTGTTCACTTCAAAAATTCCATCAGCTCATGACAAACCTGCACCAAGATCAGGAAAATGAAATGCCAAGAATCTGCAATATTTGAAAGCATTGGCATCACCAAGCAGGGGAATGGCCTTTCTCAGGTTAGTTCAATAGTTCAACTGAATATGCCCTCTTCCAATCCCATTCCACGTTGAACACAAACCCCACATTGCACAACAACCCAAATAATGAAGCTCGGTTTCAGCCATGAGTGGACACTTGACTCCACAACAGAACACGAGCATCTCCTCCTGTACAACACAAGCGCAAATACAGGGGGAAAATGATTATGCCATCCTCAAAGTGTCAACTACCACTAAGATTATCGCTACCCACTACCAAGTGTCAACTACTGCTAGGATTACTGCTACCCTCTATGAAAACATCAACCCAAGTGACCCATAGCTCCACTGCTATTGCTTAATATTGCTTAGAAGCCTTGAATACATCTCTTACCCTAATCATATGCAAATCAAATCAAACATGGCTACAATCAGCGAATTTCTAGTGGCATATAATTCTTCGTAAGAAAGATGAGACATAAAAGTTATGCTGCAATCAAACCAGCGTAAGAAATATCAAGCCACTATAGCTTAAAATACTACGACAGAAAAAGAAAGCTGTAGAAGTAGACAATTATAAGCACGCCAAATTTAAACTACACTCAATAGCAAATAAAGTATAATAAGGGCATCTAGCAACGCCTTGAAACTACTCTTATTACTAGCAAAATAGAAAAAGCAAGCTACTAGGATTCAAGCAATCCAACCGGTCCCAAAGTGCAACGGCATCAGCTTGAGCCGTGCCCCATGCTGCAGGAAAAAGGAGACCACGACAACCTCCTCTCCAAAAAGAAGGGACTATCACAGTGATACAGTCCAGTTGGCTACAAGGGAGCAAATCACTGTTGTTGGGCTTGTCGGGATGCACCACTGTATCCACCATAACCATTTCCTTGAGTCCCATAATTACCAGAGGCTTGTGACGGATCAGATCTCCATGCTGCGTTTCCATACCCTGGATTTCCATTGGCATCACCATAGCCACTTCCCATGTAACCGCCACCACTCCCTTGTAATTCTCCCCCACCCTGGTTACCAGCATTACTATTCGGGACACTCCCAGAACGCCCTCCTACTGCCCCATAACCAGAGGGATTGCCATAAGATCCATCACTTCCACCATACCCACCATAGCCATAACCTTGATTCCCGTACCCAGTAGCTCCACTAGGAGATTGACCAGCAAGCGCTGAACCGGGACCACCGCTGCTGCCACCAGCACCCCATGCTGCAGCATTCCCATAGCCCATGGCACCATAACCAGAGGGAGTTTGTGTGCCCCATGAACTTCTAGGTGCACCCGGTGGACCACTTGCATAGCCAGCATTAGGTACATTTGGGTTCCCATAGGGGGTACCAGCAGGGCCACCATACCCAGCGTTTGTACCACCATAACTTCCATAACCACCATAACCAACACTGTTGCTGGATGGACCATAACCATAACCAGATGTGCCATACCCAGAAGAACCATAAGGTGTAAAGCCACTTCCAGGATTCTGAGGCTGCATGTATCTATTAGATTCCATACGACCTTCAAATGCACTTGCATTGCCACCAGATGCACCATAACCCTGATAACCACCAAAACCGCCACCACCACCGCCACCACCCATGCTACGACTACCTCCACCAGGATTGGCATCTTTAGGAAGAGCCCGTTTTACTTCCACCTGCTTACCATTCAAATCATGAAAGGTCTTCTGTAAAACCCTGTCAACTGCATCTTCAGTGTCAAAGGAGATAAAGCCAAATCCACGAGGTCGTTGAGTATTCTGGTCGTACATGATTACAACATCAGTAACATGACCATAAGCTTCAAAATACTGACGAAATCCATCTTCGGTCAGGGTGGGGGGCAACCCTCCAACAAATATCTTCTTAGTCCTGATAGTTCCACCACCCCCATTGCTTCTGCCAGAATTAGTATTTCCAGACCTAGCAGAGAATTGCTGCTCCTCCCTTGACATAGCTCTCTTTGCCTCAACCTGAAGAAAAACACAATATATACTGAAGCAAAGGTTCAGAGATTCAAAGTTCACAAGGTTCAAAGATTCAAAGTTCACGTACATTTTTGATATGCAAACATCTATCAAAAACCTTGCTTGAATAAACTAAACTTAAAACTATATTTCCCAGATTAGTAAAATAAAATTACTTTGATAAGGGCATGAAAAGCTGTAAGCAAAAGGTGGGTGGATATGGGGGCCTGGTAAAGACCACTAGTACCCACTTTAACTAATACTTCATCTTGAAAATCAATGAAACTAGTTCATCTTAAAACTCCTATGAAAAGATGTTCCAATGAACAAAAATCTAATTTCGTACTTGTGAATTCACACAATTACACTAATCAACTTATCAAGGTCTCAAACTCACTAATCGTGCAAGCTAGGAGTGGCTGGGGCCACCAAAAATTAATAACTCATTAGGCTCATCCAAAACCAATGTAACATAGACTCGGCTATCTTTGCACTCAAAAGGTTAAACAATATTACATCTCACACAAGCATGAAATTTATTGCCATAGTTAATTTTCAAATGAAGAATCAAATGTTCAGCTAGACTTCATAGAGGTTGTTTGGCAGAGCACCTGGGCCACAGTTTACTTTCATTCCATTCACCACACACACCAACAATCATGACAAATAAATATGAATAAACAAAAGAAGGAAACTGAATTAGTCGGTTCTTCGCCACAATATTACTATCTCCTTAACCAATTAAGTGATTTACAAGCCAATAATAGTCGAATGAACAAGAATATAGAAAAGGAAGCTATCAAAGTAGACAAAAAGTCCATCAAGTTCGAAAATTAATAAAAAATAAACAGCATATACATAACTAGAAGATTAATACTAATACCCAAAACCCAAATAGAAAGATAAAAAAATGAAACATTTAAGTTCACAGATTAAAAACTATCAATACCAACCAAGTAAAATCAGAATTAGCAAAACCCAGAAACCCTACACCAATAAGCACCAAAACCCACAAATAACAGACCAAAATATCACTGTAATGAACACAAAAACAAGTCAAGAATCAAAACTTTTTCACACTGTCAATAAAAATCGAACCGTTCTTCCATCGAGGCTGTGTTTATCTTCAAGAACACGATCGAGAATCGAAGGATCTGCGAAAACAACAAACCCAAAACCTCGGGGTCTACCGGTGGTCTTCTCTCTCATAACGACGGTCTGTAAAACGTCGCCGTATTGGCTGAAGTACTCCCTCAGCCGTTCCTCGCTTGTCTCCCATGAAATCCCACCAATGAATAGCTTCCCCTGATCTGAGTCCATTTCTAGGGTTTCTGATTTTGTGGGTGATTAAGGGTAAGAGAGAGAGGGGGAGGAGGAGGGAATGGAGGGGGAATGGGAACAATTATTGTGAAGTGTGCATATAATTAGAGGGAATGGAATTGAGATTTGGACGGTGGTGATTTACTTGGGGGTTCCGATGGACGGCTATGATTTGATTTTGGGGTTGGTTCGGAAGATTTCGGATTTTTCCAAGTTGAAACCCTGGTCTTGAATGAGACAGTCTTGCCAGAGAAAATGAATCAATCAGACAGTAGAAATTTTTTTTATCATGTGATATGCACGTGATGGGAACCTTACACATTTACCTAGTACAAAATTAATTTTTACAAATTACAACGACAGTTCAAATATCTGCTGGGATCAGTCTCGAAAGTTAAAGTTTAATTCAAAGAATCTGATTTCAAAAAATTAATTTTTTTTATATATACAACAATCATAACTCAATTCATATTAATATTTATAATCAGAAATCACTCGAAACTCTTCTAAATAATTCTATTAGAGTGCAGTTTGAATATCAACTCTCACTTTAAACTAGAGGGAGGTTAACTTTACCTCAATGTGGGGAGCCAACAACGTTGAGGGCATGGGCACACCAATGAGCTACGAACCCATTAGCATAAAAAAATTATGTTTATTTATACATTTGTGAAAACTTGAACCTTCAAGTGTGATAAAAATTGACTTTGAAGGAAAAAATAATGCAAGAAATGATAGTGCTCACT
Organism: Citrus glauca; assembly: GCA_029633175.1. Taxonomy (NCBI): domain Eukaryota; kingdom Viridiplantae; phylum Streptophyta; class Magnoliopsida; order Sapindales; family Rutaceae; genus Citrus; species Citrus glauca. Next base: position 13,845,820 of record JAQOOD010000009.1, read on the forward strand.
CTAGGAATATAGTCCGTTCTTATTGTAAATGTGTCATTTTAGGACAAAACTATAGTATCAGAGTGGTACTATACCATAACTGGATTCAGCCATTAGATCTAGCTCACAGTGATTATCATAGCTAGATTCAATGACTGAATCCAACTATGGTATGGTACTACTGTAATACCATAGTTGGACCCGTTATTTTATATATATAAATGAAACGAATTTAAAAAATTTATTGTTCCTAAAATTAAATTCTATAAGAACTGAGAACATTTTGCATCCGTGTTCAATAATATATATGGGACCTCGTGAACTTTAAAAAAAAGTAAGCTATCAATTTGATTACGACACTTTTGATCAATTTATCTAATTAGTAGCATAATAGTTATACATTAAATTCCTATCTGTAAGTGTATAATTTCATAGTTTGAAATCAATCCATTGTATGAAAATCACCCATTAGAACTGTTTTTGGTTTGATCTAATATGATTTTGAATTAAACAATTACGTTTTAAAGAATGAAAATAACAATTTGAATTTAAGTATTTGTTCGCAAAGGGTTACTATGCTGCCATAGAATTGACTTGTTCATTAATAAGAAAACATTCCCTTTCATCCTAATTTTTTAACTATTACAATCTAAATTTTATTTTGTTTGAATCACAGGTGATTTTGAGTGGATCCCAACTGTGAGAGGTATTTTTAAGTCAATATCACAACTCAGACTAATCTCCGTTAGCACCAGATCGGCCGATAAGAAGTAAAGTACTAGTTAAAGTAGTGACTTCATACGAAAGCGAACTTAAACCCCTGACCTCTCTTAAAAAATAAGAGTACCAAATCAGTCACACCAACTAACTTTTGTTACAATCTAAAGTTTTTCAACACATCAAACAGATTTCATTTTTATTAAATCGAGCAAACTATTAGGGTTTATTGGCAAATGAGAGGAAATCAGTGCACCAAAATATCTGCAAAAGATATTTTCGCTCAATGTGCATTAAAAAACATTAATACTTTGACTAAAACATCTTTCACCTCTTTTAAAAGACCCTCCTCCTCTATAATTAGTTTTACCTCTTCTTACGAGAGATCTCACGTAGGAATCAAAAGATTCAGCATAGACCTAGACGGCTAGACGTACAGGGACGACTGGCTTTGCATAACAAGGAAAGGAAGCTGTAAAATCTAAGGCTACAAAGTAAATTTTAACTCTTACCACATTTTTGCGGTTGAAGAGATCAAAGAGACAAAGTTGAAAGCTTTTCTGTACCCATTCCCCTTAAATAAAATTAAATAAACTCGTGCGCCCACCCCAACTTTCCCTTTCCGCTTATCATTAAACTCCAACGTTCCTATTTTCAAAAACCGTTGGAGCCCAAATTGCATTTTTTAAAGTTTGCCTCTTGTGTCGCACTCTGTGTCTATTTCAGTCCATTTGGTACCTTCCTTATCATGAACTCACCACCACCCTAATCAAGCCAACAAAAAACATTTCCTTCAAAGATTTTGTCTCTTTGAACTTAGCAGACAGAGGCTTGTAATGGGGTGTTTTCTGGGTTGTTTTGGTTTTTCCGGAAAACGGAGACGTCGAAAACCGGCCAATAAAGTATTGCCCGGTGACCATGTAAGCCTGCGCTCCCACTTCTTTTGATTTGTTTTATGGTACATATCAACTTCTTTAATTTGCTTTCTCATTGCTTATACATGGTTTTGTGCAGAGACTTGGGAGTTATGAGCCTTTGGATTCTTCAGTCTCTCAGCTCAGGTCAGCGTTGATTTTCTTGGTTTCTTTTTTTTTAAAAAAAAATTAAATGTAGTTCAAAATAATTTTTTTTGTACTTTTTAATGTTAGTTGCAGTGACAAGAAGATTAAGGAGATATCAAGCATCAAAATTGGGAAGAAAGTGAGCTTTAATCTGAATGTTCAAACCTATGAGCCATTAAAAGATGATGAAACTGCATATCGATTGTCGGAGAGTGATGAGGATGAGATGAGGGGTGAGAGATCTGCAAATGGAAGCCTATCTACCACTGTGTCGGAAGAGAAATCTACCGTGTTGAAAAGGGGGCCATTTCCCAGCAACCATAGATACCAAAATTGCAGAGATAGCTATGATGATGAGGAGGACGAGGATGACATGGCCTACATTGGGGGTGACTTGGATGAGGATGATGATGCGGATGATGAATTTGAGTATGATTATGACGATGAGAATGATAATGATGATCAAAGAATAAGCCAAAGTGAGTTCTTGAAGCAACTAAACAATCAATCAGTGGAATCACCCGAAAGAAACATAACCAACAACCATATGCACATGCAACTTCCTGCCTCAACAGATGGAGACCCGAAAAGAAATGCCCGGGATAGGAGCCAGTATGTAAATTCTGTGTTGAATCCTGTGGAGAATCTCACTCAATGGAAAGCAGTCAAGGCAAGAACAGCTGCGGCACCTCAGCTTCTAAGAAAGGAGAACAATGGATTACGGCAAGAAGCACAAGTACCCTCTGATTTGAAGACAAGTTCCAATCTGTATCCTTTAAATTTAGCACCACATCACAACCAATCAAAGCCTCTACTGCACGAGATAGCAGTTGATGCCAGCCTTTCAAACTGGTTAGCTTCATCAAACTGTAACGAGTCCAAGACCAGCATCATCAATAACAGCAGATCATGTTCGCGGCAAAGCAGAGAAGATATACAAATTATAGCTATCACCAACTTGAAGGCATCAACGACATAATGAAACATCGTCAAATGCAAGAACTTGAGTTCTGGGAACATAAATTGCAACTGTTTGATTCATAGTCTGTTCAAGCGTGAAACAATATGAGGTGTTTGTTGTTTTGTTGCTTGTTGGGTTTTCGTTTCTGATTCTTCTATTATTTTTCGACTATAATTCATAACTATGATGTTTTTGGAAAGTAGTGTTGCCGAGTGCTGTGAGAATGTGGCTTTTGGCTCTTTGCTCTTTGCTTTTTGTTGGAACCATCAAGTTTCTGAAATGTTCTCTTTTCCTTATGGAGAGAAGCTTTACTAAAATCAAATGCAACCAGAGCTTAACTGCAACAGATAACCATTTCAAACTTCATCCGACTTCTGAGATAAAAAGGGGATTGAATCCACATGGTATATAACTTGCAAACTCAACTGAATGATGGAATTTGCATCTTACTGTAACATACAATCAGCGGATATTTCTTTTAACAAATCATGAAGGATGTAATGAAAAGACATTCTTAGTAATTGGGTAGATGGAATATATGCCTGATAAAAGGAAAATTGCACCATGCACCCATTAATTTCAAACAGCTCTCTACCCTAGAGCAACCAAAGATTCGGGAATCATTACTGCACAAACTTTTAAGAAAGTTTAGACCAAAACGTCATTGACTAAAAAATCCATCAGCACGCAAGAACTTAATCTCAGTGCTAGAGATTCCTCAATTTTTTCCAAGGAAAAAGAGATGAACAGAATGAAATTACTTTGTTAACATTATAGTCATGTCTCCTCAGTGGTTCAACTTGTAACAAATCAAAGTACGTGGAAAAAGGCATAAAAATCTGAATTGCAGTCGATAATTACATATCATGGAAGCAAGGGTGCCATTGTCGTCGTTATCTGGCTCAATCTGTGGGAAAAAATACATGCAGTTTTCTGCTGCTTGTGGAAACTCGCGGCAAATCCTTTTAAAGGAATGGTATAAAAAGTCACCCTTGATGAATCACTCCAAACGTCACTGACCACGAGAGACAGCCTAGCTTCTTTTCGGACCTTTAGTCCATCCTTACAACAGTGATATTCAAGAATGGTCAATTTTCACCAAAATGATGTTTTCAAGAGAAAAACTTAATTTCCAGCAAAGTCTACAGATAGACAGTTTACTAAAAACCAACTACATTATGGTACAGATGCAAGATTCTGAATCCTCATCTTCAGAGTCACTTGCTTCACTGCATTCAAAACAGGAGAGTTGGTAGTGAGAGAGAAACAGTAACTTGTTTATACATAAGAACGAGAATTGCAATGTCTACACAAATCGTATGTAGATATTGTTCGCATGCATAATGATTGTAAAATGAATGAAGCATAGCCTGCCCATTATGGTCGAGGTATTTATACAGGTGAAATAAAAAAGGAGGTTGAAGAGTTTCAAAAGATTTAATGCATCTGATTAAATAATTATAGATTGTTAGTTAAGCATTACACTAATTTCTTTGCACTACATCATAACATGTAAAGAGACAAGAAAGTATTATGTTAAGATAGGTACTGAAGGCAAAGAAATACATAAAGAAGAAAGGAAAAACAGAGAAGCTTTCACTGATTTCTTCATGACACAATCATTGTGTTGAAGAAACACACAGACAAACTTAGCCATCCAGGAAGTTTGGTAGTAAGCATTAAGTAACAGCAAATGATTGATTCCATAACACTGACAAGGCATAGCCACCAATAGAATCTAGAACATGTGAAAACTGAAAGTAGATGTACTGTTAGTCCTGAGCATAGATTGGATGGCTTTCTAAGGAGAATGACCAACGAAAAGCTAGCAACAGGGTCCGGAAGGTCAAAAATAGAGCAAGTGTGAACTAGTCAAAAAAATAAGTCCTACGTTTGGCATCTGTAAGAACCATACTATACAAAAGTTGCAGTAATTTTTAACTGTAATGATAAACGTAAGCATTCTTTGTGGTTTGAGACTAATCATTCAGAATTAGAAGATTACTTGATGTAGCTGACAATTAATCCACTAGTGTTTCTTTTAAGCGCTACCTAACCATTACACAACTTAAAAATGCTAATCTGTAAAAATCATGGAGGGGAACTGTTGTGAGGTGAGGTCATTAAGCCTCTAATTATAACAGAAATCAATCTACAAATTATATCAACCTATATTCTCTAAGTCTGCTTGCCTAGTTACTATCGCAACAATGGCAAGATTTTTCTGTGAATAGAAAAGCCTAGAAAACAGAACTTATTTACTCAACTAGGTCAAGCTCAGCTCATGCCATAACTGCTCCACCCACTTTAACAAAATCACCTATAGGCTACTAATAAGAAGCAGCAATAGGCAACTTAACATAAACAAAAATAGCAAGGCGTTCTCTCAACCGCTAGTCACAAGATAGAAGTGCTGAGTAAAAGCAACTTTAAAGACCACAGATTCAAGAAAGCAACACGCTGAATAAATTAAAATGATTTCATCTAAAAGTCAACCCTGCCACAAAATCTCAACTTTCACCCATTGTTCCTTCTTTAAGTAACCATTTAGCTAGATTGAGCATGCATAATTAGGCTATTGAGAACCAGAAACTCAAAACTCAAGCAAACAGTCAGACGACCCAACAGCATAAACAAAACCGAAAAATACACCGTATAACAATATATTACCTTGGTTCAAATTCTACCACCTCCGCAAGTTTCTTCCCATTCTTATCATTCCACTGCACTTTTCGCCGCGTTTTGTCAGACATCCTTGCTGTTCCACCTCTCCTAGAAGACAACAAAGCTTTTGTTTCACTATACTCCTCTCCATGAGTTTCATTCTCAAAATCTTCACTCTCTTTGGTATTTAAAGGCTTTCTTTGGCAGCCATTAACATCTTTAGCATCCACAAGATCCGTTGCCATAGACAATCAATCAAGTTTAAAAGATAACTGATTAAAATATTTGTAGTTAGTACAAAATACAGGGACCTTTTCTGATTAATAAAAATCCCATTTGCCGTTTTACTAAAAAACACCGATTCATAAACACTTACCCTAAAGTTCAAATTTTCTCATCAACCCACAACACAAAATAACCTAAATCTATCAAACAACTTAATGTAAACTCAAAATTCCCGTTTGCCCAGATAGCAGAAAAATCAAGAATTCACAAATCCTATCTCCAAAAATCGAGATTTTGATTTAAATTAGCTACCGAATGCAGTGTTTTATAAGGTCAACGCTCATTCGTTGACACGATCAAACTTCAAAAACGCAATTCAGCCTCCCCAACTGATGACAAAAGTATACAAAATTTACAAGCAACAGAAAGTAACAAGATTTTTCTAAAATTAATTTTCCAAAAAAAAAAAGAAATTCGCTGAGAAAATGACCGGAAAAAGGGAATTTTTCTTGCAACTTACAAGAAAATAAAATTAAAATTGCGAAATGCTGCCGTTAATTGTGTCAAAATATTAGAAGTTAAAAACCAATATTTGAGGGATTAATAAAAGGAAGAGAAAAATATTACGCGACAGAGAAAAGGAGGCATTTGGCAAATTTGTGAAGTGTGCTTAGAGTCAGCTTAGAGATCATCACAGAGAAATCAAATATTTATTTTTTTATTTATTTATGGTGATCAACGGTCAAGATATTGTGGGAAGATTTGATCAGTGGGCTGTCAGGAGAGCCAGTTGGTGTGCGGTTAGTTAATGCCGTTATAATAACAGGGTGTCAACGTGGAAGATTCTGATTAGTTGCTGATGCAATGAGGGTTTTGGTACGTTTAATGGGTTGATAAGATGTCAGTTTTGGAGTTAGTAGGACAGAACTTTGGTGCTACCACCAATGCGATTTCCATTCTCGGGAGCTGTGACTTGTTTCATGCACTTGGCTGGATTTGTTTTCCGCGGTAGTCTTTTAATGATTTAATAATAGCTTATCACAAAGTCAATGATGAGGATTTTTCCTTGTGCAAAAAATGACAAAAAGATTATTTTTTAGTAATTTTCTTTTAGTTCAAGGGTTGTATTTGTAAAGTGGAGGTGCTAATTGTATAACATTTTAGTATATTAGTGATTTGTATTGCTTCAGTCTCATCTTCTTTAACCATTTGAGTTCTGAAGTAGTTTATCATTATTATTATTATTTTTTGAACCTCTATTCAAAAGTGTTGTGGCAAGTTTAAGGAGCTTCACGGTGCTTACATGTTACATTAACCAATAGGATTGTCAAGACTCAAGAACAAATATTATGTTAGTAGGGGTGTCAAAAATATCCAACCAACCCAAATCTAGATGTGGGTAATGAGGTCGAGCTAAACCAAGCTTCACTTGATAAGCCGCAACCTAAATTTTACAAAAATATATATTACTTCAAATAATTATATTTATTTAGCCCACCTACTACATATATATATAATTTTAAATATCTAAAATTCATATTTTCAAGCTCAAATTCATTAAGATGAAATTTTAAAATCATAAAACTATAAAAATAAAAATATTATAAAATTCTATTTTTTAAGTCTGGAAAAAAACTTAACTCAATACCGAACTTTTTAAGATCGACCCAAATTTTTGCCATCTCCAGTCACATGTGACTTTCATACTGGTCGTGATAAAAAAAAAAAAAATGGACTCTTGATATGGGATTTTCATATCAAATACAAATCTAGTAAAGATTTTTGCTTTCACCGGTGAATCATTGGATGAAATTACAAAATATGTAATATAATATACTAAAGTGGAGAAAAAAGTTTAGAGCTCCCTCATCGAGTTGACAATTTTGAATATTTTTGTGTCTGCTACATTCGAATGCTTGAATTTTTTCAATTAAGAACACAAGTGTTCTCTTTTGTTTTTGTTTATTGTATTTTTTATTCCCCAACATTTAAAACAAAAAGTTAGATCTATTACTTTAATTTCTATCATACTAATTATTTCTAATAATTTTATTTTATTTTTGTCTTTCTATCATACTAATTATTTCTAATAATTTTTTTTGTCTTTAAATTGAGGCATAAAAAGAAAGAAAAATATTAATATGAGGGAAATTACAAAATTTGGAAATGTTATTGAAATATGAGGTTAGGCATTCCTTACTTTAAAAAATAATAATAATATTGATAATGAAAAAGGAGAGATCAAGAACATGTTTTGCTTAACAAACTAAATTGTCGCACACCTTCCAATTGCCACTTAAAACAAATGAATGAATCCAAAAACAGAATTTAAGAGGATGTGGACAAGTGATCAATTTTGCTTAGCTTACAAACAAGACGGTGACAAAGCTGAAATAAAGAGAAAAAGACAGTTTGGTATTTGCTTCGAAGCAAAGTTAGCCAGACTAGATATGATAGCAACAGAAATTATACTTGCATTTTACTCCAAAATTCCTTATCTTCACAACAAATTTAAGGTTCAACAACTGAGTGTTTCAGTTCATTTTCTAACCCATTATCATGGCATGTTTTGAGAGAGCCTCTCCATCTCTGAAGAAGATCCTGCTCCAATTGTACCGGTAAGCACATTTATTTTTGTCTAAGGAAAATTCCCAGGTACCCTTATTGAACTTATGGAAAATCATAAAATATTTTACTTTTGCTTCTGCTTGCATATATTTTCATACCTTGATACTCCATGCATGGTGATGAGTAGTTCAGTTTAAAAGATGAACGTGGCAATGCTGCACTCCTGAAATAAAAAGGTGAATTAGTAGTGTGTGTGCATGTGTGTTTGTATATCTTAAAACATTAGTATAATTCTGAATGTAACTGAAAAGCATACCAAATGACAATCCTTGTTATCTTATACTCTTGATAGTTACAGAAACCCAAGTCAAGATTCCCTTCTTTGGCTAGATATCAGTCACCTTGTCATCATAGAAATCAGAATACATGAATCAATGATTACACCCTCAAATGTCAAAGCTAGAAATCATCTAGGAAGTTGTAACACAACCAAATGGAGCAGCCGTACATAATGTTTCTCATAAATGACAGCCACACCGGCTCTAGTATAGACAGGAACTTTTGATTTACAGGCAGACAAAACAATGATGTGTCCAGCAATAACGTAGATGGTGGGACAAAGCTGAACAGAAGAATTCTTAGCATATTTGATAATAAATCCAATCCCACTACAAAAGCAAGGAACACATTTGTTTCCACAATTTTCTTAGGGACAGCCTCAAATTCAGCAAGTGAAACACACAATCAAACAGCATCTTGACAGGTTCTATCATTTGGTTCGGTTAAATCTAGATGACAGTGTATCACACAAGCATATGCAAACTTTCTTTGACATCATATCACTCAACAACACAAATGCAGCATAAGAACTACAAGCTATAACTGTAGATCTGCAAATCATACTCGTGAACTGACCAGTGATCTTCTTTTGAAAATAAATTAGGCCTACAAGAGCATATTATCACTTGGGAAAAAGTAGTAGTTTATTGTTGATGACCGCAAAATTATGCTAATGATAACTATTGTTCCTTTCATGACAGTGCTGATAAACCAATTGAGATTGATCATCACTTGCATGAATTTGGGTCTGTGGAATACCATGTTCAGGTGAACTTTCCACAATCTTCTTGTATTTTGAAATTTAGATATCCAGTCAATTCATGCGACCAATCGAGAAAATAGTCCATATGTGAACATGGTCAGAAAATCACAATTCAAGAGCCAATCTGCATTTGCGAATTAAAAAAAAAAAGGCAAATACTCGACTTAGTTGGAAAGATTACTGAAGCATATCTTTAGCAAAGAATAGTGGAATCTGCTAGACTCAATTTAAACCAATTCTCATAAGAGAATAAGTAAATTTTTAGGGATAAAGTACTAGTTATAAGAGTGTGCATATACTGTGATGACATAAAACATATAAATAGGATTTCATGAAAGAATTTGAGACTTACTGTAAATGGCCTCTTATTGTTGAACAGTCTTCACTGTCAGATCCGCAGCTTGCCTACTTGTCAATATCAACCCCACTACTGTCCCAAGGAGACTTGCTATCATATGGGCTTTCGCATTACAGTATGGAGATGGTGAAGGCAATTTCTTTAGATGTCGTGGAGATTGTTCAACCTGCAAAAGAGGGATACCAGCTTACTCTAAGACTCAACTTATCTAAGATTCCACGAGGTAAAGGTCTGTTCATCCTTCACCCATTCTCAATAATAGTAGGCACTTTGCCACAATATATAGTAGTAATTTGCGTCCCATAAGAATGACTATATGTTTGAATCAAAGGTAAGGCTTGTTCATTTTTAATAAAATAATAATGGTGAATTGGCTGACAAAAATGTTAAATTTGAATGTCAAGAGAAAAGATGAGAAGAAAGTAAATTTTTCAAGAACAAAAATAAGTTGATGTTCACAATGTAAAGATACCTAACATTTCACTAACAATTCTTTGCTCCTCTCTCAAGGAAGCTCAGTCCTTTTTTCCCTTTTCTTTAAAACACAACTACCAGAAAAGCATGACTCTGTGAGAGAGAGAATACATTACTACACAAACCAATGAAATGTCCATAGTTCCTAATATAGCTAGATTGATTCCATATTCTTTTTCCAGACTCTATGAATGTAATCTCAGAAATTTCTACGGTGCAAGCAACAATACTAAGTTCTCAGCTGAAAGAAATGCTGTGGACTGTCAACTCTGAGGATACTTTTCAAGGGATGTGCAAACCAATCAAGCTAGTCTATCACCCGAGAGAGCCATTTTATGTCATCAAACAGGTAAGCTCCAAGTCTAAATATAATGGAATAGTGAGGAGTAGTATTACAATGGGCACCATAACCTTAATTCAATTATGTAACAAACCTCAATTTGCCTTAAAAGGCTTCAAATGCAGTAACTACATATCCACAAGACATTTGCAACTCATTTGCATTATATCTTCCAACCTCATGCAGAATACCCTAATCACTCCATATGCCAAAAACTTATAGTTGTGGATAACTCATAAGGTAGAAACATAAAAAATTGCCTTATTCTTCGGCCTTTCTCAAAATGTGGTTAGCATTCGAAATAGTTTGATGGTTCATTCCAAATTCAAGTCATTCAAAAGTTTAAATAACTTAAATCTTCAGTTTACTTTAAACTTCAGGCATACAGAAAATTCCCACAATACTCGGCTAAACCTTTCTATTCAGATTTTGACCAAAAGTAGTACTTTACTCTTAGCGTATCAGATTCAGGTTTAGAACTTTCACAATGTATTTTCTTACTATTTCCGGATTGGAAGCCACTAAAAATCACTGCAGTATTCCCAATGCGTTTCAAAGAACATTCAGATGTGATTATTGCAACAGCGTATTTGCAGGTTTGTACTGCCTATATGATTTTTCTATTAAAAAACCTACATACAGCACTGAAATCAAATCTTTTTGCTGTTCCCTATATGGACTTAATTACCATGTGATAGGAGCTTACGGATGTGGGCAGCTCAAAAAAATGGGCCAAAGTACCTCCATGCTGCTGGGCACCAATTCCTCCTCCAGAATTGAGAGGGGAACCATTCGAAGATTTGAGCACGAACGGAGGATTTGTCACTTTTGGTATCATCTTTTCTTCCAAAATTTGACCAAGTTGCAAAGAGCGGCTATAAACTATATCCTGATCATCTTACAGAGGAAAAAGCATAAAAATATAGCTATTCATCAATAATAATCTAGAGTTAATTAATCAAAGCCTTGGAGATGATAACAACATTTTAGCAACATGCAACAATATGTAACAACAGTATTCTTTCTTCCATTTCAAATCCAAGTAGGTTATCCTTGTACCAAAAGAAGATTAAACATGCTCCTACTGAGACAGATTTGCATGATATATTTTCAGACATTTACCCGCGACACATTGAAGGTAAAAGACTAGACAAGACTGTATGGAGTCTACTAAACTTCTATGCCTATGTAAAATACCACGTAAAGGTAATATTTCTGATTGTTATCCTAATTCTGCAACTGTGAAAATTTTTCTTGTCATTACTTTAACTATAAGCAATGGCCTTCTTACATTTTTGACTGACAAAATTGTCCAAAAAGTGCACGAAAGGTTTCATAAAGAGAAGGATGAGAAAGCGATTGGAAAGTTTGGTTGAGGTACTGAATCACACCTTAGACATCAAAGTAAAAGGGTATACACCATGAAAGAAGTTTTATTAAGAACTTAGAAACATAGTTCTTCTTTTCATTTCTTCTCATATCAATATGTCATCTTCAGAGTAAACATAGTCAATCAAAATAGTAAAAACCAAGTTAAGTCTAATGAAATCACTCTTACGCCTCATGATTGCATCTAGACTTGAACAGCATGGAAACTAATATTATCTTCTCAATTTGCAGACTCTGCAGGGGCCGAACTTAGGAGAAGATGAACAAACTGAAAAGGTTCAAGGTATGCTCCTAGCTAATCAGTGGCAAATTTAGACATTATGTGCGAAGATGTCAAGTAATAAAACACAAGAATTTTAGTTGATTACAATAAGCATTTAAACAACTCAAAAGTATCGGGAAATAAGAAATATACTATAACCACGAGAAGACTAATTAAATCTAAAGAAATGTATTTGGTTTATTTGTTTACTGAAATGAAGGACCACATAAGCCAAGAAGCAAAACATATATGGAGTATATAAGCATCAAATGAAAATAATTGTTTTTCTTCCCCAAAAATAAAGCAATTAATCGTTGAGTCCTCTTTTAATGAAGAAGCCCTCATCTTAAGAATGTCAGGACCAAAACTTCAATGTGTTAAAGGCAAAAGACACCGCATTAGAATATGTTTTTTTCTTGTCTTTTATCCTAGTCCTGACTTTAATAAAATAAGGGATTTCCTCATTAGAAATAACTCAATAACGGTTATTTCAAGTATTAACATATTTCTTAACACATCTTGCTAATTCTAAAACTTAATATTTAAACTGTATTTTGATACTAAAAGTTGGAGATTTGAGCATAAGAAAATAGCCACATTCCAATATTCATAGAAAAAGCATATACATCATAACTAGGTTTTACGGGCCAGGATGTGCTGACAGCTCGCTCCAACCTCAAAAGACATCAGCTATAAAGCCAATATTTGCCAACAAAGAACAGAAAGAATAGCAAAAATGATATAGAAACTATGAAATTTCCTCTGAATGAACTAGCATTTTAGGTTTTGATGGATGCGTTGTTGTAAATGAAATAAGGTAAATCCATCACTCAGACCATGTCATCTAAGGTAAGTCTGGTAATTAAGAAACCTTAGAGGGGACAAAAAGAACATTGTAAATTGAAGTGATTCCCTTCTTTTCCGAATTAATCAGGGGTATGAAGCAAAATCATAGTAGGATAAACACAAACAAGTTTTGCTTTAGGATTTTGTGATCACACTAATGTTATTGTCTTTCAGGGAATGCACGATGCAGTTGTGTGGGAAAATCAGTCCGGTTACCTAAATTTAAAATGCTGAAACGAAAATATGGTGATTTTACTAGGAAGATCAAGAAACTCCGCTTCCGAATTAAAATCCATGGATTTAGGCGTTTCCGTCAAAGATGGTTGACAATACCAAAGTTCTCTTCTTCAATGGAATATACCAAATTGGATTGACGTAAATTCAATTTATCCATTACCATATTCAAAGCTAGGACATCAGTAACATAAGTCAATCTTTGTTGCTAATTAACTTTAATAAAGTAGAATCTGTATGCTTGATAGCTTCAACATCAATTGAATAATGTAGATCTTTAAGTTTTCTTAAAGTTCAACATACTGAACAGTTTTCTAAACCACCTTTCAGGGTTCTGTAAAATATACTTTTGAATAAACTTGCTTTGCAAAAGCAAAAGGAAAGCAGTTTTCTAAAAAGTACTAATTAAACTTTGTAAAGCAATTTTTTGACAAGCAACCATTCTCCAGAACACATTCCATCCGACGTTTAATCTAAATGCACTTTTACCTATTTCATCAAAAAAAATAAAATAAACACAAAATAACAAAATAAATATAAAGTATTTTTGGTTATTTATAAGGGACTTTGATGATGTCAATAGCACTAACAAATGCACCATAAATCTATCACAGCCTGTCATTACTTCGGACATAAAAAATGTTAGCCACACTGGTCTTCATAACAGCAGAGTATCCTGTAGTGTAGGCATGTCTATGTTAGAGATTAAATATTATTCTTACCCTAAAACATGATCTTGAGGTTTTAAATCATGCAGTTACTCATAGTCTAAATTTAATTAAATCATGTGATACTATTCGTTATACATTCATTTCATAAAAACAACAGCTGAGACGATACAGGAAGCATTCATAACAAAAGCTATACTAAAATATGTTTTACGGAAAGGAGTCTGAACAGCATACTCCATTAATTCAATATTTATCAGTTCATTTTTCAGTCTACGATTCCCAAAAACAAAAGCAGTTAGGTTAAGAAAATATATTCTCCCTCAAAATAGCGCATTTGGACCTTCACTCTATTTCAATGTGGTAAGATTGCAACGATGACCATACATCAATTAGAACCATCAAACCCATTATATTAGCATATGACAAGAATAATATGGAAGCTTAAATGTGTAAAAAATTATTTGCATCTTTACTCTGTTTAAGTCCCAAAAAATGAGAAAAATAATAAGTTGAACTGGTCTGGTACCTTGTGTGATAACCGTAGCCATTTCCGAACAGAACTTCATAAAACTAAACCAGAACTACATAATAAAGTAGTGTTAGAATGTCCAGAAGAAACATACCAGAGTTCTTATCTACTACTAGTAAACTGCCGGAAATTTCTGAACTGAATCCCTTACCTCTACCTTGCTGGCTGTTAAAAAAAGAATAAATCTATGAATATTTCTGGTTCTACCAGTGATATATTCATGGAGCTACAGGAACCAGAGGGACATCACCTCCCCAGCCAAGTTTTCAGTTCTCATTCCCAATTTCCTGCCTTTGGAAGGATGGCCCCAACTAATACTGAAACTTCAAGGGAGAAAAACCACATTTTTGATAAATAATTATCTATACGCAGGTAAGCTGATTTATCAATAGACATATGTCAATAGATATGAAGCTATGAATTGGCAATAGATAAGAAGACATGGATGGTGAAAGTTACGATCTGGGTACCGCTTCCCCAACAATCTAGCATGAAAATATTTATCTCACAAATGGCACCAAAAAACAAATGAAGCCACTTGCCAGCTGGCTTCATAAAGAATAAGGATACCAATCAGGAACTCCCATTCCCACAAAGTTTTGCAGTATTATCTGCCTCTAAAAGGTGCTGTTGCTTAAGTATGCTCACAATGACATGCTCTGACTGAAGGTGCAATTTACAGTTACTTTTGGCTTCACATGACGTTGTTGTGCTCTGACAAATCTATTATTTGATATAAAAACCACGGAGTGATAGGTTAAGCCAAGCAATAAATAATTAACCAATAAAATATGATTTCAGATATATCTTATGCAATGATTGCAAAAAGGCAACACAAAGGAAACATAAGGGTTGTTCTCAAAAATTTTACAATTTCCTGTGAACTTTCACAGGAGCTTAGGACCAGTCATCAGTAGTGGCCACCTTTTTCTCTTCTTTCTTTCTCTAAAATGAACAAGCCATAGGAGCAGAAAAGTAAAGATGATGATTGGGGATTATGGACCTTCAATATCCAGGCAGAAGCTGACAATTTAAACTGGAAGTTCCAGTCAAGAAACGTAACATTTTGACCAAAACTGATCAACTTCTTCCAACACTATAATATGAATAATTGACATGTTCTCTGCCCAGATTAGGATATCAGTTGTTCATGATTCTTGGATACTCTACTTCTGGGCTATAAACTAAACTTCAGACAACAAAACAAAGCAATGATGAAAGTTAGAGTAATTTACATACCATATGAAGCAAAAAGTTCCGAAGTTTAAAATATGTCGATTTGTCATTCAGTTATTACGTTACCCCAGAGGTGTACTTTGTCAATTAGTTCATTAGCATCAACTTTTCAAGATATTCGGAATTTATTTAAGCTCTCATCTTTTTCTTTCCTGTAGTAAAGCATTGCGTACACATGAGATACAACTTCCAAAGAGCACTTGAAGAAAGACACAAATTACATCCTCTACATCATTTTGAACTCTCTTATCCTCCCACTAAACCATCATACAATTTCTTAAACTTTGCTTTCTTCTCTGGTTCAGTAATTCACGCATCTATAGTGTATCATGGATATCAGAGTACAGAAGACCAAAGATTACACAAAAGTTGATGAAAACCGGCATTCTTCTCGTCTATTTAGTAAAAGCTTTACATATCTTTAAAAATAATTAATCATATCTTAGAAAAAGCACAAAGACCGGGAATCACTGTTTGTTGTTGGGTCTATTCTATGACAAAGCAGCCAAAACTGCAGTACCGCTATCCATGAAGTTACTAAATGATAACTTCTAACTTGTTTGTGTTAACGCCATCTTCATAAAATTCTCAAGTGTGCATATGCACGCAAACGCGTTAAAGGAAACCATTAATAGAATCATACACAAAATTACATCACACAAGAAAGACATACTGCATTTTTATCCTGAACTTTCTAGCAGAATTGGATAAGCACAAACCCACTGAAATATAGGCATATATAAGCAACTCAGTCCACATGAATTAGTTCCAAAAAACAAATTACAATATCGGCATTGGTCAGTTATTTTAATTAATGATCAACAATATGCATCCATTGATGGAAAATAGTTAATGAGAAGTCAGTAAACACGGTCTTCTTTTCTTACTCTATGCAGTAACAGCAGTCATCATATTTTAGAGAAAGCAGAAAACCATTGTTTGTTGTTGGGTCTATTCTTTGACAAAGCAAGCAAAACTGCAGCAGCATTAACTAGGAGCTCCTAAATTGTTCATGTTATCAGTTATCACCATCTTTATATAATTCTCACGTGTACAATAAGCATCAGTGGATGGAAAATACTTAATCAGAGGACTGTAAAAAGAACTAACTCTTCGCGCCTACAAAAAACTGCCTACTTTTGAGAAAGAACGAACAACTATTTTTCATTAACTCAAATCTTTGTACAAGCACAATGAAAAATAAATACACATCATTCCAGTTCAAATTCAGGAACAGGGCGCGTCAATGTGCTATCAGATTCAAGCTGTGCTAGCAACGGGCCACTTGCCTCACTATGCCTGGAATTCCTATTTCTTGACAAGAATGCAAATAACACAAAGCTCCCAAAAAGCACCCCCATTGCGTGAACAACAAACGACAGATTGATCAATGAAATTCCCCTAAAACCATCCTCCTGAAGATCACACTTAACATCAACATTTTCTTTGGCCACAGATAAAGAAATCTTATGACACCCTTTAAATGCAAAAGCATCAGTGTACAAAGAAAACCCAGCTTGCAACAACCAAGAACCTTTAAAGATCAACCCACAAGACAAGAAAAACTCAGCAAAGAAAGCAGTAGGCCTAATTGCCAAAACCAAGCAAGCAAAAGCACAGACAAGGGTCAAATCACATAAAAGATCATAAACCACTCCACCAAGACCCACAACCCCTTTACCAATCACTGCATATTCAATGAGAAAGGAGAACCCAGCAAGAACGTAAACAAAACTCTCGTTAACAAGGAAAGTGTCATAACATTCACGGAAGATAATGACAAGAATGAGTGCCCAGAAGAGGAAAAGGGAAAATGACTGTGAAAAGAATGAATATTTGTAAGTTGGGTGGCCGGAGAAGGTCAGGAAGAAGAAGAACTCGCTGAAAGAGGCAATGGGGAGAGAGATGATGAGGAAATAAAGATCAAGATTTTTGAAGCGTTGGTCGGAGAAAAACCAAGGTTTTGATCGGTAAAGAGAAGGGTTTTTGAGATAGAGAGAGGAGGAGAAAAGGAGACGGCGTAGGCCTACTGGGAAGAGGAAGAGGAATGCTGTGAAATTTGTTGCCAGTGATGCCATTTTTTGTTGTTGTTTTTATTTTTTGTGTTTTTTATTGTAAAAGGGAAAGAGACGACCAAGAAGATATTGAAATTGAAATATAAACTGTTTCGATTACAAAGAACACAGTGCAACTTTTTTGAAGAGAGCCGATGGAAATCTTTGACACTTTCAACTTTGCATTTCCCTTCTGTTTGTTTTGTTGCCTGAAAATGTTTTCATTGGAATTGGGTTTTTTCTGAAAATGAAAACGAAAACGAAAATGTTATTTTTAAAATTTAAAAATTGTATTCGGTAAGAAAAGATAAAATGTGATGGATTATGAATATTTCAAAGAATTAATATTAATTGAATGATTCTTATTAACCAAATATTAAATAATAGTTTCTTTCCAAAAAAATATATTAAGTAATAGTTAATGATTTTAGTTATTAGCTTGATATTGTTAATTTAGTTGCTTAAAGTAAAATGATAAATTATAAATATTTAATTTAATTAATATATAAAAAAATGTAGCTATTATAATGTATAGAAAAATAAAAAGAAATTTTTATTGTCAGAGAGACACATATAATTTATAACAATATTATTATTTATTATGAAATAATCATAATTATGTGGATATTCATCAAAGTAACTCTTCATCTCTCTATCAACCAACTCTTTATTACTTACATCTTTCACTATCTCATAAGAGGTTATGAGATGTACTTATTTACTAATCATTCACTTCATTTAAATGGTTATAAGACTATGTAAGGAAGGCTTATCTCCTTATACTTGAGATTGAATAAAATTCATCTCTAAATATTGTGTCTTTTATTTGCTTTTTCTCTTTCTCTTGCTATATTATCGTGCTCTTAATTGATAAATAATTTAACACATTATCAACAGGAGACTCTAACTATATGAGGAAGTATTCTATCTTTCTTTACAAGGCATTATTTGCATATTTATATGTTATATTTTAATACTTCACTACTGATCTTGTATTTGTTTTAACTAGTTATGGCATGCACTTGGCCTTTGGCCGAGTGGTCAGGGCTGCTGCCCTCTAAGTTGGAGGGCAGTAGTTCGAACCCCCATAAAAGTATTGTGGGGGTATTTCCTTCCTCAATTAAAAATTGAGTGAAGGCGGTTCTCTTTCTTACCCATGAGTGAGGAGTAGACATTTCTCGAATATTTGTGAGGGTTAAAATCTGGATAGAGTTCCATTAGTATTGATGTAAGTTGGTCCCAATAATAATCTAAAAAATCAGTTATACTCTCATGTAATATGAGTTGTAATCTGAATAATAATTTCATGTAATAAAAAAAAACTAATTATGGCATGCAAAATGATTTTTCATGGTGATAATTGAATGTTAGAAAATATTATATCATGGCCGCATCTTTACTAGAGGCTTGATACATCTTCACTAGAGGCAATAGAGAACCGTCGAATAAACTAAAGGCTCCAGTACCCTTAGAGATGGCCAATGGGCTGTACAGTACGTGGTATAGCATGAGCACGACACGTGTCTGTACAACTCTGAATAACACAGGCATGTTTCGGTGGGGCACGCTAGACGGCACAGGCCGGGATTAGAATTTTAGACATGCAAGGCTTAAAAGCACGGCATGATGAAAAGGCTTACAATAAGCACGTTTTATTTTTTTAATGAAAGTAATTTTAAAATTTTATGATTTTACAAATAAATTATTTTTAAAAAAATTATTTAATTTTTAGTTAAAAAATATAATTGATTTATATTTATGATTTATTAAATAAATAATTGATATCATGATTTTAATGAATAAAATTATAAATTTCATGATTTTATAAAATATACATTAATTATTGTGAACAATTAAGTTAAGCATTTAGAAAAATTTATTATCATTATTGCTATTGTTCAGTATTAAAAAAAATCCTAATACTGTAAAGTCAAATTTAGTCATTGATATTATGTTCTCTTACTATTATTAGTTTATTATTATTGAATATAGACTTTAGTTTTGAATTTTCAATTCTATTGAATTTGAATAAAGGTATAGCTATAAAAAAAGTATATAGATTTGAACGAAAATATGTGAACAACTTGGCATGCGCTCTTAAAAATTTTTTAAAAAGAAAAGAAAAAAGTTTATTATATTTTTTTTCTTAAGCACGACACACGCACTCAGGCCTAAGCAAAAATAATTAGGTACGGGACAGTACAACACGAAATACATAGTAAACACGGCACGACACAGGCACAAACACGCATGAGCCTTACTTTGATGGCCAGCATGGCCCATTGGCCATCTCTAAGTGCTCCATATATGCAGTTTGAACAAAATTATATTCGTCGTTCAATACTAGATTTATTTTTTAGAGTATAATTTTACAAACCTGATTTACTTTGAATTATATATGTTTAATTTTCACAAATTGTATTCTTCAATTAAAATTTTCACCTTGAAGTGTAAATATTAAAATTGCTAGAGGTTGGATGTTAAAATATACAATGAAAGAAAATTGAGAATATAGCCCTAAAGGATTGCATTGAATATAAAATGAAAATTTTCTTTTGGTATATATTTTTGAAGAACTATTCTAAAATTATGATATTATTCAACATCTTGTCTATAAAAGACTTAAAATTATTTAGTAAACACTAACTGCTATAGTTTGGAAGTTATATTAATATAATTTTTTATTTTTATGATAAAAAATCTATTATATTTTTAATAATTTATATTTATTATATATTATTAACTTTTGTTTTATAATTATCATTTTTTTCTACGGCAGTTATAATTTAAAAAGTACAACACTTTCATTTCAAACAAGACCTAAATGAAGAAATTTTTTTTATTAAACTTTTGCTTTTTTTTTCCTCAACCATAAAATTCTTAACTCTCTCCAAGGGAAGAGAAGAGAGGAGAGGAGAGAGAGAGACAGCACATCATGAAAGTGAAGAGAAAAAATAAAAGAGGGAGAAAGATTTGAGGTAGGGTCTATGTGGAGAGAAGATATTAAAAAATCTTGAATATTTAATTTTAATAAATTTCATTCATTGATTCAATTAAAATTTAATGGATATTAATTAGTGTAAAATTGAGAATATTTGTAGGGAACAATTGATCAATCCTTATTCTTTTCTTCTCTTTAAATAAATAAAACAATAATATTAAGAATATTAATATTTGAGTCTTGATTTAAATCAAAATTGATGTGACATTCATTTATTAATGATATAATAAAATAATAACTAATTTTGTTTTCATCATTTAATAATAAGTGACATTTAATATTGGACTATTAGACTCGGTACTCTAGCTTTTATTCTAAGTAAATTAAAATGGTTGCTTTGATCTTTCAACGTATTTTTAAAAGCGTAAACAATTTGGTAGACTAAAATATCATTGGTTGGCACTCATGATCGATCGACTGAAAAAATAAGTGGTTGGTTTGATTTTCAACATATTTTTAGAAACGTAGTTGATTCGGAAGAATCTTGAAACTTGAACTCCATCCCAATCAATGAGGAGCATCAATCCAATTTTAATTCATTTAATTGGTCCAAAAGTTGAAATAAACAATAGTGCTTATCTAGAAAAAAAATTCATTGTACTATATATAAGAGGTACGTAGCACGGATCATGTAAATCATTAAATATTAAAATAAATTACTTCAAAAACTATGAAAGATTTGTCAACGCTTGACGAGTACCACATCTTATTTTGAAATGAATATTGTAGTGGAAGTTTTGGGATGTTTAGTATTATTTTTTTTCCTTTAAAATAAAATGAAAATGTTCATTATGTGATGTAATCTACATCTGATATGAAAATAAAATATTCAAATAGTGAATGTGACCAATTTTTATAAATTTTTAAACGTGATTAAATTGCATCACACGTGACACAAATGCCACATCGCATAATATATATATGATAAACACATATTGATTTTATTTTTTGGGATAAAAAAGTGTAGGTTGATTCTATTTTTTTGATATAAAAAAGTATATGTTGATTATATTTTTTTGATATAAAAAATGCTTTATGTTCACATATGGATGTGATCTCTTTATTAGCACTTTTTCAATCTAAAATCTAGAAAAAGTATTCATAAAAAACTAAAAAATCTATCATAAATTAAATATAAAAATTATAAATAATCAGTTTGAACCTCTTATATCTATTTAGAAGATTTTATCATTTGAATTAACGAGTATTCACAATAATTTTAAATAGTTGATGTTAGAATACTTTTACAAATTATGTATGCATTCACTTTTTAAGGACTAAATAATGCAGCCAGTTGGTACAATCAAAATATATTTATATCATAATACCTAAAATGCCCCGTTTTAAATTTTGATAATTATGTTCATATCATAATTTTAATACAAATTGCTTCACGTGGTTTTCAACAGTGTTGTTCTCTCCCACATTTTCAACGTTGAAAATGTATCATAAAATTCTGAATAAAAATATCTAAAATTTAAAAAAAAATCATACATAATAGTTATATTGTGTTATTAATATGGTAATTTTGTAATTTATATCACATCAAAACTCGGCAACCATTTCTTGCAGAGATGGGAACCTCTTCACCTTGTTTTTGAGGTTGGATTGAGGATTTGAGTATTTTCATGTGTATTATAAAAGTTAATTTTTTTAAAAATATTTTTAAATATATCCAACCCATTCTAGAGCTGGATATTTAGCTCGTTTGAACAAACCAGCATCACAACAATTTCAAATAATTCAACTAGAACTAGAAGCCCCCGCCGTTTCTGACGACTTATATTACTAGTCAGAAGAAGAGTGAAAGAGTCGTGGAAAATCAAGGCGACGCACACGATCATTCAAGAGTCAAAGATTCTGTGACATTAGATAATCCTCATTCATATGGTTCAATGTAGAGATTGAGTAACAAAACACGATAATGAAAATAATTTTTATTTTGGTTATAGATAACATTATACAAATTTTTGGTACTTATGGTGGTTGGTGTAGAAATAATCTAATCAGCACCAACCACCTGGTTTCATAATTTTGAAAATTCGGTGAATATTTGAAACAGTCGAATGACTTGAACGTTGGTCAATCACGTATTTATTTATGAGGACGTTGGCAAGAGGAAGCTGGCTTAATTTGTCTTAATTATAATCACCAGTTGTGAGGTCATCGATTGATTTAATTTGTAAAATTTATTCCACAAAGAATTTTTGGGCCATGCATGCTGCTCATATGTCCCTACGCCAGAAGAAAATTATTAACAAAAATGATAAATGAACTAAGTGAAGACAAATGGATGATAAAAACGCAATTTTAAATTACTGTTTCACTCATTTTTTTGTCTTCACTTATGTTTTTTTTAATATTGTGTGGACCCACAAAAAAAAAGAAAACGATGGTCATTCCCCAACCACTCATTTTACCCCTTCAACCACTCATTTTACTCCCCCTCCATTGAGTTTGCTTCGTTCATTCCATTAATCTCTTCATTTACTTCGTTACTTTTCTTTCTTTCTTTCCATTTGCTTCATTACCGGACTCCAGCACTATGAGCTCCTTTTTTTGTCTTCATTTTGTCCCTGTGAGCCCCTTTTTTTTTCTCGCCCAGCTCCAGATTTAGAATGGACACGATCGTCCAGCCTAGATCTACTACGATGTCGCTGCTTTGGAGACTTGTAGTTGTTGCTTGCTGCATCCGTAAGCATTTTTTTTTTTTATGTTGTGGAAAATGAAATTTTGAGATGTTGTGGAGACTTGTAATTGTTGCTTGTTGTATTCGTAAGCATTTCTTTTTATTTTTTTATTTTTTATGTTGTGGATGATGAAATTTTGAGATGTTGTGGATGATGAAATTTTGAGATGTTGTGGAGACTTGTAGTTGTTGCTTGCTGCATCTGTAAGCATTTCTCTTCTTAAATTTATAATTATAACTTATTTTCTTGCACCATTGGACAAAGATGATAAGAAAAAGAGAAATAATTGAAAATATTGTATTAAAAGAATTGGAAACATGGGTGAGTTGTTGTTGGTGGTGTTGGATTTGATTTTGTTTGGGTGTGTGAATGTGTACCATAGCTCACATGGTACAACCTCATGTTCATTTAATTCGTTGCTTTAGTGCTTCTTCTTCTTCTTCTTCTTCTCTGAACGTCAGAGCCTCAGCCTGTGTTCATTACTGCTCACTGCTCTGTTTAATTCGTGTTCATTACTGGTCACTGCTCTGTTTAATTCGTGTTCATTACTGCTCATTGCTCTGTTTTTGAGTCTTGGCTCTTTGAAAATTCATTTATTTGGTTATTAAATTATTTCTCGACTCTGTTTTTAAGTCAGATCAGATTTGCTTTTAAGTTATTTCATTTTTTTATTTTTAACTCAGATCGGCATTGCTTTAGATCAAATTTTGATCTTTTTTTCTTTTTGCCCATCTTTTGACTTGGTACTATGTTGGGAAATATTAATTGTTCAGAAAATGTTTGACCTAGATGCAAATTTCTGTATTTTTGAGCCAAAAAAATCACATGGGTGTCTTTTTGTCAATGGGATTTGCTGGCATTGCTGTTTTTTTAACTTACTTATAGTGATGTTGATGTTGTTCTTTCCTTTTGTGCATTGAGTTATTTCAGGTCTAAATTGATAAATTGGTAATGGTTGAGAAGATGAATTTGTTTGCTGGATATTGATGGTTTAGTCTGAGAACCAAGATACTGTAGCTGCCAGTGGATTAAGAGGTTTTAAAGTGAGGGTTTCATTTTCTTCCATTCTTTTTCAGAAGGTTAAAATGTTACTCTTTTTTTCCCTTCTGGTTTTGAAATTCTCTTATTGTTAGCAGTTAAAATTCTTAGCATAAAAGTCTAGAATATTGATCTAAATTTTTCCAATGTAGAATTCAAATGCCTACTCAAAGCTGTTATGTTGTTTTCAAAGGACGAAAGTCGAGCACATATAATTCTTGGCCTGAATGTCAGATGCAAGTAAATGAATTTAAAGGGAATTCTTATAAATCTTATTAATCTTTGTTGGATGCCAAACTAGCCTACAATGATTACATAGAAAGGCATGAAAAATTGCCAGAGACCTCCAATATGTTAGAAACTACAAATTTTATTATGGAAACACTCGAAAAAGGGGTGCAAACTGAAGTGCCTACATGTGACAAAGCTGTGCAAACTGATAAAGGCATAAATGATTGTATTATTTTGTCCATATTATCCATTGTATGTTGTATTTTAGAGATAATCGTTGCTATATGTATTTTGTATAAATGAAATTATATGTATAAATTTAAATAATTCAAATAAAATGATATTGTGTATGAATTGTTCCCACGGTTTCAAATTTCCTAAGTTTTTCCTCATTTGCTTGAAAAACCAAATTATATAAAAATAATATGTATGACAAGCGAAAAAGAATATAATGCATGTCGGACAGAACCACCATCAGTTGCACAAGAAGGGTGCTTTCCAAACAATTTGATACAAGATACACTTGATGGCATAAGTATTAAAGCTTTATTCAGTCTCCATATGTGCTCAGGTGCTTTAGAACTTTCTGTTTTTTTATCTTTGATGCGAGGCCACACACAACTGGGTATGAATTTAGCTATATTATGAGCATGTTGTCCTACATTTCCAACTTCAAACAAACTGCAATAGCACAAAATGTAAAAAGCAATAGCTTGTGATAAACACTTTATACATAACAAAAGGTACAATTATTATAAAATTATTTCTGATACCCCATCAACTAAATTAACTAGAGAGTGGTAAGAGCATATACATATCTCCGCGCTCCCTCTTTTAATATGGTAAATGCATGCAAGTGACGATCAATTATCAGTAGGTAAAATTTCACCATCACAATGACATGCAACTATAGTATTATTAAGAGGAAAAATTATTACCTTAAGCAAATCTAATGTAATATTAAAAATTAAAAGTTCAATTTAACACAAAACATTATTTTATCACTATAATTTCAAAAATTTAAAGTCAAATCTAACATAATTTTAAAAATTTAAAGTTCAATTTAACACACATTACAATTTAAAGCCAAAATACTAGTCAAGCATTATCATTGTTATCTTCATTACGCTACTACTGTTGTAGTAACTGTTGGAAATTCTCACTTTGAGATCCTTGATAAGCCATCGAAGGAGAAGAATAATGCAATTGTGAAGTATATGGTATGACTGGTTGCTATAATACATAAAAATAAACATCATATTACATTACAGAAATATTAAAATATATGTATTCATTACCGATTTGTAAATAATAATTTACTGTGTGCCAATTATAAGGAAATGACTGATAAATGTTGCTTCCACCTAATTGGGATTGGTACATAGGTACTTAATCAAATAATAAAATATATGTAAAATTCATATAAAAATATTAAAACTAAAATTTAAATAATTTAATTCTTACATTATAATAGCCCATAGTGCCGCATTGGTTGAGATTTCTGTAAATAGTACTTCCTTCTTGTAGCGTCTACATATGCGCAATCTTATACTTAATTCCATATCCTCGAAATAAAAGAAAATTTTAAAAGAAAAAATTCACAAAATTTACCGTAGCTATGTTGCTCTCTTGCGTGGAGATTTCATTAGGCACATGATAAGATGATGGGGCAGTTTGTCGTAAATCCTACAAGATTATTAAAGACAATTAAACTAAGACCAAATTAATTAGAAAATAGATCTTTGTTTTTAATCATATCTTATTTTTTGTGCGGACTTGTTCTTTTGAACGGATTTCTTTCGAATCGAAGATTTTTTCCTCAGGCAAGGTGGATGGCCTTTACGACGTGTCACTATTGGATTATTTATTGCAAGTTGAACATTGTTTGCCACAACTTACTTTGCTAATAACAAATCTTTCCACACTCTCACTGTTAATTTGTTTGTTGCTGCTGTAACTTGCTCCACCAGTATTAGTTTTTCCCACACTTTCACAACGAATTTGCATTGGTAGATCCTTCATTGCTTTCTTAATCCAATCCAACACCGTTTTATAGCTATTTTCATCATCAGAGGCTATGTCTGCAACCTCACTGAAAGCGTTACACATTTTTTCATATCTTTCTTGCTGGATGGTCAAATTCTGCACACCATAACAAACTTTTAGCTTACTATAACATCTCCTCACATCTTTCCTCTACCTTGATAAGATGTATCTTTTTGGAAAAAATTCAACTACGTTACGTATCAGCACTGCAAGGGCATGTCTGCAAAGAATCCCCCTAAATTGGAATTTTGAACATATACAAGTAACTTCTCACTCAACTTCTTCAAAAACAACCTCGAAGAAGCCTCTCCGACCTTGCTCAAATGACTCAATTATTTGATATATTGATCCCACAGAATCTGAGATATCACAATACATCAGAGCAGTCAATTCTTCTTGAAATTCTTTAAACTTAGAAATGGTGTACATTTCTTCAACTTGCCTCTCCATCTCATATCTTGACACGCATGATGTCCTTTTACTAAAACACTTGGCATTCTAATTCAGCTTTCCTCTGCAACGCATTTTCATATTGCTTTACAAACTGTTTCAGATTTATTTTTGAGTTAACAAATCCATCAAAAAATGCATTCATACTTTCATTTCGCTGAGTTGTTAACATTCCTGCCCAAAAAAAGCCTTTTAAATAGCATGGAACCCAACAATGCCTCTCCTTATACAAACTATTTAGCCAATCATTATCCCACAAATCATACTCTGTAATCATGCAATACCAAGCTTCCTTAAACGCATCAGAACTCAGTGAATCATAAACAGCAGAGAGCATGGAAGATATAATACCTTCACGTTCTTTGAAAGCCCCTAACTTCTCAGGCACCTTCTTCATTATGTGTCGTAAACATCATCGGTGCCTAGTAGTAGGAAAAACATTTTCAATTGCCTTTTGCATTGCCCTGTCTTGATCTGTAATAATACCAAGGGGAGGAGAATCCGACATGCATAATAGCCACGCCTCAAATAACCACGTAAATGTCTCTATATCCTCGCATGAAATCAATCCGCATCCCAACAAAATAGACTGTCCATGGTGATTAACTCCAACAAAGGGCGCAAATGGCATGTCATACTTGTTGGTCAGATATGTAGTGTCAAATGTAATGACATCTCCAAAATATTTGTAAGCTGCCCTACTCCGCGAATTTGCCCAAAACACATTCTTTATTCGATTCTCTTCATCCAAATCAATGCTAAGAAAAAAAATCCATTACATTCTGCTTGCTTTTTTTGGAAGTACTTTAAAAGTGCCATAGTATCCGCTTCCTCAACCTGTAATTGCCTTGTTTTGTCAACAAAATTTCTACAATCTTTTTCTAAAAATGGCACATTTTCATACCCACCAGCTCCAACAACAATAAAATTGAAATTTTGGGCAATTCTAATTCTTGCACAATCATTCATTTCAATTCTCTTTTTAGTGCTTGCACTAATTCTGCGATTGCATAAGAAATACCTAGCTTTGTCTGGACTTAATCCATGGTTGTGTTGAAGATTTAAAGTTCGAAGAATCCATTTTCCATCTTCATTTAGACAACCTCCAACTTTTACATCACAATCATTTTTCACATTCGGTTTTGGCTTCAATGTATTAGTAGATTTACTTTCTGACTTGCCGCTACGCCCATATACAAATGTCGCATATCTTACAATTCCATTGGTCCCCTTCTTAGTACTTCAAATCTTCATAAGAAACCCCTCTTGTTTACCATAAGCTTTGTAAAATGCAAATATTTCTTCATGATTATTAAATAACATTCTAAGAGCTGGCTCACATTTGTTCTGTTCCACAATTTTATTTACATCGTTAGCTCTTGTTTCTTGCAACTTTTCAAATGCATGCTCATTTTTCAAATATAAATATATAAAACACATCCACAAATTTTTATAATTTATTCCATTATCTCCAAAAATTTAAATTATAAAATCCTAACAACTTAAATATATAAAAAAATCCGGAAATTGTTATAATTTACTCCATTATCTCCAACAATTTAAATTATAAAATCCTAACAACTTAAATATATAAAACACATCCGAAAATTGTTATAATTTATTTCATTATTTTTAGCTATTTAAATTAAAAATAATCCTAACATATATAAAACGCATTTAGAAATTGTTATAATTTATTGTATTATTTCCAGCTATTTAAATTAAGAAAAATCATAACATATATAAAACACATTAAAAAATTATTATAATTTATTTCATTATTTCCAACCATTGAAATTTAAAAAATCCTAACATATATAAAACACATTAAAAAATTATTATAATCTATTCCATTATTTCCATCCATTTAAATTAAAAAAAATAACAATTCATAACAATTTAAATATATAAAAAGTAAAAATCTACGAATTTTTTAATTTAAATTAAATATTCTAACCATTTAAACATCTCTCACCTCTGTTTATAGATTTAGATCTAATTTATTCTTTCTGATAACTGAGATGCAGAAATGAAATTTGTAAGATTCAGAGACGAAATTTGTGAGAGAATTTTGGCTTTCTAACTTCCTGAACACACAAAGAACGAGTTCTGCTATGAGAGAAAGAATTATGCTATTTTGAGAGAAATGGAGAGAGTTCTCTCCAAGGACAAAAAGCCTTTCTTTCTTTTGATTATTTTAATTTTTAAATTCAAAAAGTAGCACCACAAAGGGACAAAACTGCTTGATTCACAGACCTTTTTTCGTTTCCATTCCATTAATCAAGTAGCAGGCATTGACTCGCAAGTGAAAAATGAATGGCAATCACGTGACAATTTTTTTTGTCTTCATTTTATCTTCATTTTGTTCAAATAGCAGAACTCAAATATTAAACTAAGTTTGACCCATGCGTTGACTCTAGGTTTCTAAGTCTCTACTGAAACTGTTTCTGCACGAGTTAAACGAGAGATATCAGTAATTGACAAACCAATGATGATGATCTTGTAAAACAAGCCTTGGATATACAGTTTAATCGTATCCTATCTGATGTCGTGAATAATGTTACGTTATCTTATAAAATCATACGATAATTAGTTTTGAATCTTATTGGCTCAGAAATGTTAGCTTTATATACATATAGAGTTTGCTCAAGGTGTTAATGCTCAATGCAGGTCACCTAACACGCAGACTCTTCTGCCTGCACGGCATTTGAACGTTGCAATAAGTTAAAAGGAATATTAATCTTGACTGAGTAATCAAGATTATAAAGTAATAATTACACTTAACAAAATAGTGAGTGAGAACACGTCTTTTTGGCTTTGAAAGGTTGAGCTACAAAGACTTACTATTGTCGCAAGTTACAAATACTCAAAACTTGCCCGCGGTTACCGTTCTCATTCAACTAGAACTAGAAGGCCCTGCTAGCTGTTTCTAACGACTTATATTACTAGTCAAAAGAAGAGTGAAAGAGTCGTGGAAAATCAAGGCGACGCACAATTTTGTTTATCTTTCAACATGCATGTTGCAAATTTTGCTTATCATGGATCATTCAAGAGTCAAAAGATTCTGTGAGATCATATAATTCGTGACTTATTATATTTGTGCATCCGCAGCTTGTAACATATACATCAACTAACAAGCAATATATCCAATAAAATCGGGTTGTGTGACACGTTTGTAACTTACTTGCTATTACTTAAACTTTCAAAAGCACGACACACAAATATTTGATAAACACTTTTTTTTTGGTTCTTTAACTTGACATTTATTTTGAGTTGCTATTTAAAATCAATTTTTCTTATATATTATTGTCTGCCTCACTGTGACATCTTTCTATAAAAAGGATTGTGTGGTACAATCATGAGAAGAAACCACCGCTTTCGATTGTTAGCTTTAGAAAAATGGCGGGATACTGAATACAAGTCAAAGGAAGAATTCTTATCACAAAAAAAGAATAAAAGAGTCAAAGCAAGAATCGTGATGGCATATGGGTAAATTTACTACTAATTATCCTTCCCGGCGAAGAGAAATTGAGTGTCTATAAATTTGACGATATTATACATCTATGTCCACTCAACTTAAACTGATGAACAAGAAGAAAAGAGGAGCAGCAGCAAATAATTAAATAAAAATATTAGTGGTGAAGAAGGAAATATAGACGACTATACACAAGATGGCACTGTGGACCTCAAAGGCAACCCTGTTCGCAGATCCAAGCGCGGGGGATGGCGAGCTTGCTCCTTTGTTGTTGGTACGATATTTGAATTTCTTCTATCTGTTTAATTCTATATGTGTATGACTAGTTATTGTTTCTATTCATGGCCGTTTTGCTAGTTCATTTCTTTTGTTACACTTTTGTCTCACCTTGCAACAGCATTTGCCTTTGTTCCATCTTCCATGTTTCTTTGGAACCCTTTGTTGGTTGCCTCCTCCCCGTATGATCTCTTTGTGCACATCTGCTAAATCTATAGCTACACTCGTATTTATCTTCTTTAAACTTTTATGAAGTGATTCTTTAAACGGTAAAAATCAAGCCTTAACCCAAAACTTCGGAGTTGTCAAATAACCCATGAGTGGTCACCAAAAGGCGGTCCTTTCCCATCCATCTCTCCAAATCAAATCACGACTTGTATCACGTTACTTTTTGCTATCATTATTTGCAGTATAGGAGGTGTTTGAACGTATGGCCTTTCATGGGTTGTCGTCAAATTTGGTGATGTATTTGACAGGCAAGCTGCATCACGGCACTGTGAAGTCAGCGAACAATGTCACCGACTGGGGTGGCACCATTTGGGTCACTCCAATTTGGGCGCTGGGCTTGTGGAGGCCCATCTGGGCCGCTACTGGACCTTTTGCTTTTTTTTTTTTTCCTCATGGTATGTATATTTAGGGATGGCAAAACATCGGAGCGGGCTCGAGCTTTGGCCAAGCCCGATCCGACCCAATCAACAAAGAAGTTAAGCTCGACCCTAAAAAAATCTGACCTATTTATAGTTAGGGTCGGGCCGGACCCGACCCGAATCGGGCCAACATCGGGTCACGCCTACCAAAATTATTTTTCACCCACAATTTAATGTTAAAAAATTAATTTCTTCATTGTATGTATAAGAATTCGAGTGAGGAAATGAAGCATCTACCATTTAACTAATAATAATTTATTTTTTTAAAACCATGATACACAAATATATATCAAATATTTTCAATGCAATTAAATTAAATACACACAATGCAATTAAATTAAAAATACACAATGTAATTCCACAACCATTTTATCCATACACAATTCAATTTAACAACCCAACATAAAAAATAAAAAAACTCATGTCTTATATAAATAAAAACACAATGCAATTAAATTAAAAGCAAAAAATGTAATTCCACAACCATTTTAGTCATACACAATTCAATTCAACAACTCAACTTAAAACAAAAAACTCATGTCTTATACAAATAAAAATACAATACAATTAAATAAAAAACACCCAATGTATAATGTTGTGAGAATGTGTTGTGTGCGTATGTTAACTTGAGTTAGTTTTTTTTTAAATAGGGTCGGGTCGGCATTAAGCCCGACCCATATCCTAAATTTGTTCGGGCCTTAAAATCTTGACCCTAACCATACCCTAAACTTAAAAATTCAGGCCAAAGCTCTAAAAATTAGGGTCAGGTCAATCGGGTTAAAAATAGGACTGGGCTAAATTGCCAAGCCTATGTATATTTATTTATTATGGTCACGATTATTTAATTAATTTATAAGATAATTTATGTTTTTTTCCTAACGAGCGATCATCTGATGATATTTAATCAATAACCAATACAATGTCGGATTGTCGGTGTATGATATAAATTACTATAATACCAGGATACATGACAAAATTTCACCTTAATTTTAAAGATCAAAGCACATAGTTTAATTGCTCTTTGTTGACTTGTTAAAGATAGAAAGATTAGACCATCAGAACAACCGAGCGTATTATATATAAAGACATATATATAAATTTTGTCTGTATTCTTTTTAATGATTTTTTTATTTTATATTTTCTTTTTCCTAGTTACAGGGGATGATTGTACTAACACTATCAGTGTCACTGGCTGGATTGAAACCTCTTCCATGCAAAGATATTAATAGTCAAGACTGCAGGAAGGCTTCAACATTACAATTAGGTGCCTTCTTTGCTGCACTCTACACTCTGGCTATGGGAACCGGAGGAACCAAGCCCAACAACTTGAAGATCGCCGCGGAACAATTCAATGATTTTGAGCCCAAGGAGAAGGCCCATAAGCTCTCCTTCTTCAACCCGTGGATGTTCAGTATCTTCTTTGGGACACTCTAAGGCAATACAACGCTTGTCTATATACAAGATGATGTGGGCTGGACCTTGAGTTATGGGCTTCTGACACTCGGCTTGCCATATCCATTGTGATTTTCTTGGCGGGCACACCCTTTTTTACAGGCACAATAAGCCCATTGGAAGCCCATTCACAAGGATGGTAAAGGTCATTGTTGCTACCATAAGAAAATGGAATGGGCCCCTCCTTACTGACCCTAGAGAACTTTATGAACTTGACTTGGAAGCTTATGCACAGAAAGGGAAGTACATGATTGGTTCCACCCAAAATTTGAGGTTAGTGTCTTAGTTGAATATTTTTATTTACTTATTTACTTTTTGGTCCCATTGAATGTGTGGTAGACTCACATGCACATTTTGTTTAATTGTATCTTCATGTTTGTTCTTGCATGCAGGTTCTTTAACAAAGCCGCAGTCAAAACAGGTTCAACAAATCCATGGATGCCATGCTCAGTGACTCAAGTAGAGGAAACCAAGCAAATGTTAGTAATGATCCCAATCTTGGTTGCCATATTTGTTCCCAGCACAATGCTTGCTCAAATCAACACCCTTTTTGTAAAGCAAGGCACTACCCTTGATAGAGCTATTGGTAGCAGCTTCAATATTCCCCCTGCAAGTTTAATAGGATTTGTAACCTTATCAACGCTTGTTTGTGTTGTCTTATATGATCGATACTTTGTCAGGATTACGCGAAGGTGGACTAAGAATACGAGAGGGATCACTCTTCTTCAAAGAATGGGAATTGGCCTAGTCATTCATATTCTAATTGTGGTTATTGCTTCTTTTACAGAGAGATATAGACTAAGTATGGCCAAGGACCATGGTATAGTTGAAAAAGGACAACATGTTCCTTCAACGATATTCATTTTGCTTCCTCAATTTGTGCTTATGGAACAGCTGATGCATTCTTGGAGGTAGCTAAGATTGAGTTCTTTTATGATCAGGCACCAGAGAGCATGAAGAGTCTTGGAACTTCTTATTCAATGACTACTTTAGGAGTTGGAAATTTCCTAAGTAGCTTTCTGCTTTTAACGGTTTTTGACAAAACTAAAAGGCACGGCCGCAAAGGGTGGATTCTGAACAACCTCAATGTTTCTCATTTGGACTATTACTATGCTTTTTTTGCAATATTGAATGTTTTGAACTTCGTTTTCTTCTTGGTTGTGGCAAATTCTATGTGTACAAGACTGAAGTTTCGGACTCAATGAAGGTGCTTACTGAAGAATTGAAGGTGATGAGATTGAGAGCATCTGCACAGGAAGCAACTGTGGCTGGCTGATTAGGTAGTTGATTCACACGAGAATCAAAACTGAAGCTCGTTTTCAGGCCAGGCTGCAATTATAACCAATAACTAACCTGATGCTTCAACACTCGTTTCTAACTTAGTTCTAAGTTAACGGAGATTAAACAGAGAATTAAACTTGTCAAGAATGATGCAAGATAAAATATGAGAGCCCAAATAGTAGATTGGCCATGCTGCAATTATAACCAATAACTAACCTGATGCTTCAACACTCGTTTCTAACTTAGTTCTAGGTTATCGAAGATTGAACATAGAATTAAACCTGTCAAGAATGATACAAGATAAAATATGAGAGCCCAAATAATAGATTACAGTTGGTGTTATGAGTGTTATTAGTGGATTACAGTTGGTGTGTTTTATTAAGTGTTATTAGTGGATTACAACTAGTTTGTTTAGTGTTATTAGTGAATTACATTTGATGTGTTTTATTGAGTGGAATGTAGTAGGTGGAGCTGAGTACGAGTACTATAAATATATGCTAAATTCATTGTAAAAATCATCTGATCTTCAATCAAAATTTGAATTTTCTCGTTTTAAATACTAATTCAGAATTTGTTATACCTTTTTTCTCTTCGTGAGAATGCAAATTAGAGCGACATCTAGCAAACCATTGCGTCAATTAGTGTCAGAGCCTTCCTTTGTATCAAGCGGAGTTTTCCTGGTAACCATATCTATCCATTCTTCATCACCATTTTCCATTAAAAAAAATTCAAATTGAAGCCCTAGACCTAGCCGCCACCACTGTACTTATCACCACTTCACAAATATCCAAACCACCTATCTCCACTACTATCCATCTCTATTTAAAAAAAACAAAAAAAAATCATTTCCGTTCATCAACCAAAATCACCACCACAACACATCAAACCAACATCATCTTCTAGTCGATTTTGCCTACAAACCGCCAGGACTTCAAGTCACAGCCACTGACACGTTCTTCGTATCTCCAGCCACCATATTCCATCAACTCTGATCTCATTTCCAGTCTCCAGTCACCAAATCAAGTAAGTTCGTTGTAGGTTTTGGGAAAAAAAGAAAGAAAGAAAGAAAGAAGTTAGCAGAAGAGGACGAACTGAAGGAGGAAAAGAAAAAGGCCTAGTGAAGAATTAAGAAGCCGTGAGGTGAGAGCAGGAAGAAGTGAGTTAAAAAAAAAAATTGTGAGAGTGAGTTTTGTGTTTTGTGCAAGAGGCGTGAGAAGAGTGAAAAGTTTGAGGGAAAAAAAAAAGTAAAAAAAAGGGGGCGTGAGTGTGTGTTGAGCAGGTTACGTAGTATTTTTTTAAAAAAGTGAGTGTGTGTATTTTGTGAAGTTTGCATTAAAAAAAAAAAAAGGTGTGTGTTTAAAAAAAAAGATAGAAAAGAAAGGTTGGCGTGAGTGTGTTGTGGTCAGGATTGTCAAAATAACCCGGATCCGTCCCAGACTTAAATAATTTGGATTGGGTTCAACCCAGCTCGGAATATAAAAAAATTTAGGTCTGAAATTAATTTTTGTAACTCGGATGTATCCGGGTTTGGGTCTGAGTTTAGGTTAATCCGGACATTCGGAATCCGAACCCGGATATTTAATTTAAATATTATTTTTTAATTAATTTTATTAATTAATTTAGATATATTATTGCTTAAAAATATATTAATTTTTATTTTTAGAATTTTAAAAATTAATTTTAATTTATTAATCCAGATTCAAAATCTGAAATTTAAAAATTTAGATTTTTTGGGTTGAACCCGGACCCGGATCCGAGTGAAAAAATCCGAATTAAAATTCGGATCCAAAAAAAGAAAATCATATCTAAATCCGAATTTGAAAAAATAAAATCCAGACCCGGATTCAGATTTTTCCATCCCTAGTTGTGCTTTGTGAACGGAATATTAAAAAAACAAGAGAGAGAAGGGAGACGTGAGGAGAAGTGACAAGTTGGAGGCTTGTGTCTCGTGCCATGAAAAAAAAAAAAGTGCGTTGAAAATTAAAAAAAAAGGTTGTTTTGTGCTCCGTGAAGGGAGTATTAAAAAAAAGAGAAAAGAGATAATGAGAAAACATTAAAAAAATGAGTGAGTATTTAAAAAAAAAAAAGAGTCGGAGTTAAAAAGAAAAAAAAGAGAGGTATAAGTGTGTTGTACTTTGTGCTAGGGAATATAAAAAAGAGGTGGGAGTGTTTAAAAAAAAAAAAGGAGAGAGAGGGTCGTGAGTTAAAAAAAAAAGAAGGGTGTTGTGCACGTCCTGGGAATTAAAAAAAAAAGTGGGTATGTGCATTTTGTAAGGTGTGCATGTGCAGGGAATTAAAAGAAAAAAAAAGGATAAATAAAGTGTTAATCTATTAGTAATGGATTCTTTTTAAGTGATTTAATTAAATTTATTTTCAGTTCGAGTGAAAGAAGTCGTGTTTATTGGGAGAACTTGTGCCTCTCAGTTCGAACATAGACTTCTAGTCTGAATTATGGTACGAGCTTAAAAGTGTCTTCCACTGTTAGGGTCCTCCCCTAAATACTTCGTGATCAAAATAAAAATAAAGAAAAAAAAGGGTAGTGAGTTTTGAAAAAAAAATAAGTGCGTTGTGTATTTTGTTGTTACACAAACTAAAAAAAAATAGTGAGAAGTGTGAATTTTTTTGTCAATTTTGAGTAAAAAAAAAAAGAGGGTTTAGATTTTTTTTTTAGAGAAGGGATTGAATTTAGGAGGAATAAATGCGAGTAAAAAAAATTAAAAAAAGAGAGTTTTTTTTGGTAGTTTATTCTATAATTTAAAAAAAAAATCAGAATTGTGTTGGTTTTGTTTTGTATGTATATTTGTTTATTTACTTGAATTGTGAAAAAAAAGAAGTAAAAAAAAAGAAGCAAAGAAAAAAAAAGAAAAATGTCAGACGAAAGATCCAACCAAGCTATGGGTACATTCGCAACAAGAGAATCAGTTGTTGTACTTGAAACTAGATTACAAAATTTAGAAGTCATGCTTATGAATTTGACTCAACACTTCCTTGGCGGGCAAAACAATAATTTCCAACAACAAAGGCGAGTTGAAGTTGGAGCAGAACCAAGATAGCCCAATATTCCTCGAGGAAATTTCAGACTTCACCGCAATCAACTTTTCAACAAAGATTCTAGTGAAGATGATGAAGGACCGGTGCCACCAGAAAATAACCAAGGGTCTCGGCAAATTGACTACCGAATGAAAATTGAAATTCCACAATTTGATGGCCTATTCATGATCGATGAATTTCTTGATTGGCTAGCTGAAGCTGAAAAATTCTTTAACTATTGGGGGACTAAGGAGCACAAGAAAGTTAAATTGGTGGCCTATCGACTTAAAGGAGTTGCGCTTACTTGGTGGGATCAATTACAAACAACACGAATTCGACAAGGAAAGCACAAAGTTCGAACTTGGCAACGCATGAGAAAATTAATGAATGAGCATTTTCTTCCTCTAGATTATGAGCAGACACTTTCCAGTCGGTATCAACATTGTCGGCAAACCAATTGAACAGTACATGAGTATGTTACAGAATTTCACAAACTTGTTACACTTGTGGATGTTCGCGAGACTAAAAATCAAAAGATTTTGAGGTTTATTGATGGACTTCGCACCAATATTCAAGATGAAGTATTCAAGCAGTCACATCACACTTTGTCTAGTGCAATACAACTGGCCTTGAAGATTGAAGCACAACTCAACAAAAGAGGCACTCATATTCAGGTTTCTTCACAATCTTTTGTACCACCACAAAAGCCTAACTGAAATAAATAAAAGATAACAGCCAGACCACGTGAAGAAGTACCTAGGCCAAATTTCTCCTAGAACTAACCGGTGGGATGATTACAAAATAAACCAGTGAACAAATTCAAATCCACAAATCCATATGCAGTCCCAAGGGGAAACAAATGTTATCGTTGTGGTCAGACGGGTCATTACTCGAATCAGCGTCGACAAAGTAAACCGGTTAACTTGGCCACACATGATGACGACATTGAAGAAGAGGAGTATCCGGAGGATGATGAGTATGAAAAAAAAAAAAGACAAATCAGAGGAGTTCATCTATGAAGATGAAGGAGTATCATTAGTAATAAGACGATTAATGTATACCTCGAAGAAGGATGAAAGCATTCAACAATATAACATCTTCAAAACACGGTGCACGGTCAACCAACGGGCATGTGATCTTATCATTGATAGTGGAATCATTGAGAACATAGTATTCAAGACCATGGTAGATAAATTACAATTACCAACTCAGCCACACCCAACTCCATACCGCATTGGGTGGATTAAAGATGTCGGCGAGACAAAGTTGACCGAACATTGTCGTGTTCCTTTAAAGATGAGGTAATGTTGTTGATATAGATGCTTCTCATATGTTATTTGGTCGTCCTTGGCAATTTGATTTAAATATAGTGCATAATGGCAAAAATAACATTTATACATTTATTAAAGACAACATGAAGTTTATTCTTGCCCCAATGAAGCAGTCTAACACTCCAACATGCTCAAATACCAGGAACAACCTTCTCTTGGTGCCAAAAGATGTTCTTATTTCACAAAGCGTACCAGAGTCAATCCAAACTTCATTGGCAAAACTCACTGATGTTATTCCCGATGAATTACCAATCGGATTACCGCCACTTAGAGATATCCAACACCACATTGATTTTATTCTAGGAGTAAACTTACCAAACTTACCACACTACCGCATGAGCCCTAAAGAATATGAGATTCTGCATAAACAAGTTAAAGATTTTCTCAAGAAATGCTTGATTCGAAAAAGTATGAGCCATGTAGTTGTACCTACACTTCTAACTCCAAAGAAAGATGGAAGCTGGAGGATGTGCATAGATAGTCGAGCCATTAATAAGATTACAGTACGATATCATTTTCTTATTCCTCGATTAGATGACATGCTTGACAGATTAGGAGGGTCAAAATTATTTTCTATGATTTTTTTAGCGAAGTGGGTGCCATCAAATTCGGATTCGCCCTAGTGATGAGTGGCAAACAACATTTAAAACTCATAAGGGTCTGTGCGAGTGACTAGTTTTGAAGGTTTAGTAGATCAAATGCTCCAAGCTTAGTAGATCAAATGCTCCAAGCACTTTCATGAGGTTAATGAATCATGTATTTTAACCTTTCATTGGAAAATTTATTATTGTTTATTTTGATGACATCTTAATTTACAACCATAGCTAGGAAGATCATATTCAACATTTAAAGGAAGTATTTGAGGTGTTACGAAAGAACAAGTTGTATGTCAATCTTAAAAAATGTAGCTTTATGAAAGATAACTTAATTTTTTTGGGCTTTATTGTAAGTTCAGATGGAATAGAATTCGATCAAGAAAATGTGAAAGCTATTTGAGAATGGTCGACACCGAAGATAATTTCAGATGTTCGAAGTTTTCATGGCCTCGCAACCTTTTACAGAAGATTTTTGAAGGACTTAAGCACCATAGCTACACCACTTACAGACTTTTTGAAACAAAAATAATTTATTTGGACAAAAACAACATAACAAAGCTTTACGGTCTTGAAGGAGAAGCTTACAAATGCACATGTGCTTACACTTCCTGACTTTAACAATATTTTTGAAGTCGATTGTAATGCTTCTGGAGCGGGAATTGCAGTTGTTCTATGTTAAGAAATGAAGCCAATCGCCTTTTTCAGTGAGAAGCTCAGCGAAGCTAGAAAGAAATGGTCAACATATGAGCAAGAATTATATGTAATTGTTCGCACTTTGAAAGAATGAGAGCCATATCTAATTCAAAAAGAATTCATCATAAACATGGATCATCAAGCTCTCAAGTATCTCAACCGTTCCTCTAAAGCTAATCGAATGCATGCGAGATGGATTGCCTACATTCAGAAGTTCACTTTCTCTCTCAAACACATGTCAGGCCAATTGAACAAAGTTGTTGATGCACTAAGTCGTCGAGTTATGTTATTGATTAGTGTAATTGGTTTTGATTATTTGAAAAATTTATATGCAGATGACGAGGATTTTCACGAAGAATGGCAAAAGTGCACTAGCGGAGTTGCAAGTAAACACCAATTACATGATGGATTTTTATTTCTTTAAAGATCGCCTATGTATTTGATAACTCTAGGAAATGAGAGTTATTACATAAATTCTAGAAGATCATTTAGAAAACAAATAAGGTGTTTTTATTACATTTTGCTTAAACATCCATTTTAGTAGAGTATTAATGAGTTTTGTTTGAATTATAGTAATTTGTGCTAAAAACATATGCATAATTGTAGGTTCTTGGAAAGTCTTAATTCATGAGAAGATGTTGAGACATTCGATGACCAAGAGAAGGAAAGAAGATGGCCATAAAAGAAGAAAAGCACAATCGGGAGCAATGCAGTACTGTTGCGGGTGTTAGAGCAACCAATGTTGTAGCACTCGGGAAGCAACATAGGAGAGAACTTAGGCGCGAATTAGCCATAAAGTCACATGCTGCCTATTTCCTAATTCAAACACATGCACACTCATGGGTTTTTTTTTAACCTAATTTGCAATACAAAAAGAAGGCATGCACCACACAGAAGGGTGGCAAGGAATTATTATCAAAATAAGTACAAAAGCAAGAAGAAGGAGAAAAAGATAGATAATTGAGGAGTGTTGTTCGGCATAATTGAAAAACCTTGCAGGATCATTAGTCTTTCACCCTGCTCAACTTATATTATCTTTCTTCCTTTAATTGTTTGGATGTATTCTATGATTAGTATATTATTGTTCACTTTTTTCATTCAAATTATGAATTAAATTTACTTGTAGTTGAGTGACAAATAATCCAATGGGTTCTTGACAATTCTTATATGTTGTTATAATATTGATGTAGCATTATACTCTAGTAGTTTTTATGAATATAATTATTATTTTAGTTGACTACTCATTTAATAGTTTCAGTTAAGATAGAGCAATAAAAGGGCATATCTTAGCGGATATTATTAGAGTATTACTTGTTCTTAAGTCGAGTTTCTTGGATTAGGTTATCTTAAATCCCATAAGAGTAATACTTAAAGTTAAGATTTGTGACACTCTAGCATAGGTGTTCACTTTATAGGGTAGAGAGATTAAATGTTATAATGTTGTACCATAAATATATGAACAACTAGTCATTGTCACTAGATTTAAAGGTATGAGACTTCCAACATGTGATAACTGAGGAT
The DNA here is from genome assembly GCA_029633175.1 of Citrus glauca. NCBI lineage: Eukaryota > Viridiplantae > Streptophyta > Magnoliopsida > Sapindales > Rutaceae > Citrus > Citrus glauca. The sequence goes on from JAQOOD010000009.1 coordinate 13,887,248, forward strand.
GCTAATTTATTCTGTCAAGTGTTGTAGCACTTATTGTAACAACTGGTGCTAATTTGGTAAATAACAGTCACCTCATAAGGAGAGTTTGATCGTTCAACTACTATATTTTTAATTGAATCTTAGACACATTTAACTTAGTTTATTTCATTAAAGTATTATCTTACTCAGTTCTTCTTTCAATTCTTAATTACAATAGAAATTATTTAACAATTGTTTGTTTTGACGGTAAGTTGAGTTGCGTTATTTCGAGTGTTACCGCATTTTGAGAAACATCAATCCCTGTGGAGAGATCTTGATTACCTGTCACTTTATTACTTGTTGTGTATATTTGCACATTGGCATTGATAATAATTACTTATAAAATTAACCAACAGTATTCCACGAGGATCACTGAGAGAACACATCATTCAAGAGCTACACGCTGGAGGTTTAGTAGATCACATGGGGCGTGAAAAACCATTTCATTAGTAGAAGCCCGATATTTTTGGCCTCATCTCAAACGTGATATTGTGAAATTTTTCAAATGTTGTTATACATGCCAAACTGCAAAAGGACAAGCTCAGAATACTGGGTTATACATGCCATTTCTTATTCTAAATACACCTTGGGAAGACTTGTCTATGGATTTCATTTTAGGATTACCACGAACACAGAAAGGTTCAGATTCTATCTTTGTTATAGTAGATCATTTTTCTAAAATGGCTCATTTTATTCCATGCAGGAAAACTTCAGATGCTACCTACATTGCCCAACTATTCTTTCGAGAAATTGTCCGTCTACATTAATTGCCAAAGGCAATAGTTTCTGATCGAGATAGCAAATTTCTTAGTCATTTTTAGCGTATTTTGTGGAAAAGACTTGATACACCTTTAAAATTTAGTAGCACTTGTCATCCACAAATAGGTAGGCAGACTGAAGTCACTAATCGCACACTATGTAATATCTTGCGATGCTTGGTTAAAGAAAACCCAAGACAATGGGAGAATGTTTTACCACAAGCTGAATTTGCTTACAATAATGTGCCTAACTATAACCAATGGGCAGTGTCGACAACTGTCGGTAATTGGTGGGTCGTGCCGTGCCATGTCTTTTTTTTTTAGTTGAGCCCAACACGGTCCATGGCACGAGCCCGCTCATGCCGTGCCGTGGGCTGTGCCAAAAAAAAACCCACCAATGTTTTTTTTAGCGTGCTTAAAAAAGTTCACGTGCCTGGCGTGCTTTTTTAGCCCACCAACATAATAATAATAATAATAATAATAATAATAATAATAATAATAATAATAATAATATTCATAATCATATTAATTTTTATTAAGTGAGCAATTAACATTTTATTATTAGTTTATCATAATTTCACAACTATATATTTTATTTCACAATAATCAATCATAATTCATAACACAACAATACATAAATTTAATTCCATAGATCATAATAATAATTAATTAAAATTAAAAGTATAATCCTCGAATAACCATTACAATAAGTCATAACTACAAAATATTAATATGACAAATCATAGGTCACAACTTACAAGCTACAACTACAAAACGCGAACTACGACTAATTGACGAATAACAAGCATGAAAAACACATTTATTATCACAACTATGGATACGGGAAATGAGCAAGGTTAATTCTATCTCGGCTGGTGACGAGCTAAACAATTTGACACGTGCCAACGTAAACCCAAGGTGCCATGGCTGTTTGAATAAATAACTTCTCGATGACAATAATTGCACCTCAAGATTATCCGGACGATGCAAACTATTATCTATTATTTCCCCCCTTATTATAGTAAAATTTCGAAAAAGCTCATTTAAAAAATGACTTCTAGGCTGATTTAGCCTAGCGTTTTGTTGAGGTCCAACAACATCAACACCGTATTCTTGAGAGTGTTGAGGTTCTTCTGCATTCAGATTATGTTGCTGCGGATTCATAATGATTTTGGCTTTTAGAATATTGGAAAATTTAAGGAAAAAGAAGAAGAATAAGAATTGTGAAGCATCATAGCATAATGGCATGTATATATAATATTAGATAGTGATAAAAAAGACAAAAATTAATTTTATTTACTTTGTCGGTGGGAGTAAAAAGAGTGAGTAAAAAAATATTTAGTGAAATATAAATATAGCCGTGAGGCAAGTGCTTGGTTGGCATGTGGGAAAAAAATCTTAAATTTTTTTAAAAATAAATAAAAATATTAAAACAAATGCACAATGATCCCAATTTTTTATTATTTACACATAATTGTCAGTTAACTTTCATAATTTTTAAAATTTTAATTGATTACACTGCACATAATTTTAAAATTTTACAATCACAAAACTCGCAACAATAAATTTGACATGACTACTCAATTTTACAACAAGCTTGCAAGTTGCAACTTTCACAATTGTCAAATCCTGAAACTTGAATTGACTGCACTGCAATATGCACATCTGCATGTGCACTATATGACAACTACTGTGTTGAAAATTTGAGTTGAGAATTTAAATTCAAAGAAATATAGTACTCTACATAATGAATGCAAGCTCCTCCCATATTACTAGTTTACTACTATAATATTATCTCTTCAACACACTTGTGATAGGATTTATTAGCATTGTGATAGTTGCGTGATTCTCTTGTAACAATGAACCACAATTTGTTTTCAATTTAATATGTTGGTTTGAAAAAAAATTAGTTACTAAATTATTTTAAAAAATAAATAACAACGGTGCACTTAGAAATTATTTTTTCTAATTATTGAATAATAATAGAATTCTAAATTAATTTTATTACTCATCCAATGGACAAAAAAAATTCTAAATTAATTGAATAAAAAAATTCTGAATTAATTGAATTACTCACCCAACGGACAAATATTTTTTTTGAATTAACAGTAAAATTGATATGACTACTCAATTTTACAGTATAAGCAGTCAAGCTCTGATTATCAATTAATGTTTTCTGATTTTTAATGACACAAAATTTTAAATTAATTTCAAATTTTCATTACTCACTCAATGGACAAAAAATCTGAATTAATTGAATTAACAATAAAGTCGATATGCCTTTAAAAAAACAATAAAGTTGATAGGACTAGGTGACTAGTCAATTTCACAGCATGGGCACTCAACAATTAGACTTGACTAGCTTACATAATTTGTAAGCTACAGGCTGCATCATCAGCCGTTGGATGTGGAGGGAGAAACTAAACAATAGATAATCGAATGGTGGGATGACGGGAGATGTTTGTTACAGAATCGGTACCATGGACATGTCCCTCAACAATTAACTATTTCTGATTTTTAATAATAAAAAAATTCTAAATTAGATCAATTACTCACCTTACAATTCCAACGGACAACTGAATGATTAAATGCAACTGTTTAATTTGCTGCAGCCTTGCAGAGTTGCAGGAAGCTTTGCAGTTGTAGACTTGTAGGTTTGCATTGTGTTTGCCCCGTTTTGATTTTTGATCGTTAATATGTTTACTTTTTATTCTATTTAAATTATTAAATTATTTTCGAATTCATCTCACTTCTCAATATTTATCTCCTTGTTGTCTCTCTTGTCTCATCAGTCATCTCTAGTCTTTGCTTGCCCAATCTTCTTTGCTATAATTACAGCAACAATTCCAGCAGCTTCCCTTTGTTACTGAAATCTCAAACAAAAGCAAAACATCATTCAACACCATTTAAAACACGAATCTCCATTCTCTTGCTCAACAATTTTTTTTCTTTTTTTCACCCGTACAAATACATTACAGACGCCTTTATTTACCAAAACACTAATTAATGTTTCACTCTCATTTCGAGTTAGAAGAGAATTTTAATTTTATTGAAGAAGGGGAGGAAGTTGCAAATGAAGAAATTGATGCACTAGAATTTGATCCAAGTAATATATTTATTGTCCCACCTGAATGACCACCTCCTACTTCTCAAGCAAGTCAAAGTGGTTCTACTTCTTCGACTGCCGATCCTACTACTACCTCCAAATGACAAAGAACATCGATTGTTTGGTCATGTTTTACTTTGGAAAAGTGTTAAAACAAAAAAGGTGAAATGGTGGATCAAACAGTGTGCAAATATTGTCAATCTGCTTTAAGTGCCAAAAGCAATGGTGGAACTGGACATCTTAGACGACATATGAAAACTTGTCAGACAAAACACATGCCACCAGACCCAACACAAACCCAACTCTCACAATATGGTTCTGGACCTTCCGATATAACATCATTCAGATATTCACAACAGAAGATGTGAGAAGGATTGGCTCGGTATATTGCTATAGCAGAACAACCTTTAACATTTTCAGAAGATAAACGTCTAATAAATTTTTTGCAAAGGTATATTCAGCCTCAACTTAAGAAAGTGCCTAGAAATACATTAAAACGTGATTTAACTAAAATTTTTCATGGCATGAAATTTTTTTTAATTAATACTTTTATCAATTTTAATGGTGTTATTTTAATTTCTTCTGATTGTTGGATTGGTATTAATATGGTTGGTTATTTTTGTGTGACTTCGCACTCTATACATGAGATTAATGGTAAATGGAGGTTGGAAAAAAATTGCTTGCATTTCGTGAATTAGAATATTCTCACACTGGTTCAGTAATTTATGCAGCTATAATGTTTGTTTTAAGAGAATATGAAATTACTGATAAATTGTTTAGCATATCATTTGATAATGCATCTGCCAATAGAGCGGCAATTGATATATTTTTGCAGAATATTTCTACTCTCACACTACAACAAATACCATTTATAGTAGCATTTCACAGTAGCAATTTTTCTTTTAATGTTACCAAATGTCATTCTGCAGTAACACTTATTAAAAAATCCTACAATTGACTATTCATTAGTGCTACTTTATTTTTTATTATATTTTACATTCAGTTTGTAGCATATTGTTAGAGCTACGTTTTATTTGTAGTATTATAGCACTTTAAAAATGCTAAAATTAATTTCATATTTAGTAATATTTTTATAGTAGCATATCTATAAGTGCTATATATATTATTTAATATCATAGCATTTTAGAAATGCTACAAAAACAATTTTAATTTAGTGACAATATAAAAAAGCTACCAAAAGAGAGGGAAAGAAAGACAAGAAAAAAAAGCTACCAAAAGGGAGGGAAAACAAAGACGGGGGAAAAATTGTCGATCACGGAATGAAAAAAATAAAAAGACCTTAAAAAATAATTATAATCATCTTTTGTCTACAATCCCTAATTTGCCTTGAAAACTTAAAGTCACCCAAAACTCTCAGTCTTCTTCTCTCCTTTGAGTCTCCTCTCTATTAGATTTTTGAAACCCAATATCCTTATCTCTTATAATTTCTTTAGAAATCATTTTACCCGTTCATCCCCCTTAACTTGCTGAGCAATTGCAACCAGATGGCTTGTGTTTGATAGAATAAATTGATGGGTTTGGATTTCCCCAAATATGGCTTGAATGCAATGGAGGTAATTTCTAGGTTTTGCTTGTTTTGCTTTTACGTTTGTTAATTTTTGTTATTGATACTCAGGATGATGGGAAGTTAATTAGAGAAAATGGTGTGAGTTTGAAAAGAGTGACGAAGAGGCTGCAAATTTTTTGAATGAGAATAGTAAGTATTTCGTCCCTAGAGAGAGAAAGTGATTGAAGATATTAACAATTATTTTGATACTTGATGCTATGTTCAATTTGGGAAATTTATGAAGTATCAATTTCAACTTTGTTGGCTGACGCTTTGCTCTTGTTCTTGTTTTGTGCAATTTACGATTGTTATCATTTAGCACGTGGAACCATCTAATTTTAGAGAGGTCATTGAAAATACTTAAGCTAATTTTTTCCCCAATTTTCCTTTCAATTCCTTCCATAATTAATATGAAACTTATAAGAAATCCTAATTTTCTCTTAATTTCTGCAAATCATCTATAACTTTTTTGTCTTTGAACTTCTAATTGCTTGTGGTTTTATAATTCTTTCTCAAATAAAAGCCTTTTCCTCATACCTTCTCTGTTTTTGCTTATAAAATTTAGTTCTAGTCCCAAATTTTTGCTTTTGGTATATTATTATGAAATTGTGTTATATGTTGTTTGGATTTGTGCATTTTCCCTGGTATTTTCTCAAATATTTTATTAACACACTTCGAATTTTAGTTAAAGCTTAACTTTGAAGGCAATCAAACACAGAATTGGATTATGATATGAAGAGCAGTTGTTTGAAGAAAGTTGAAGTTACTGGACATGGTTAAGGTTTTGTTGTAACTAGTTCTTTTTATAAGGTAACTATCAATATAATTCTTATCTTTTTTTTCCATTATATCAATTTATGTTGGACGAAGTTGCAGTACTTAATTTAACATTCATGTGGTTGTCTTGTTGGGTAAAGTTGCAGTACTTAATTTCTCATGCCACTTTAATTGATTTTTTTTCCAGCAATTTTTTTCCTATAAGCTAAACTTGCTGATCAAGCTTGGTTATGCAATAATTTTGGGTATTCTGTGCTATTTCAGTATGTCTCTCTAGTAATGGTTTGGTTGAACAAAATTTAGAAAAGTTGCTTGCTCTTTGGTTAGACGCTTGTAGGTCAGCAGTAAATAATTTCCTATCAATTATTGAAGTGAATATTTGTATAGACCTACCTAGTTTGTGAGTTGTAGGTTGATGTCTCATGAGATTAAAATGAATGATGTTTAAGTAAATGGAGTTTTTAGAGTCATCTTGTACTAAGGCAGAATTAAATTGGAGAAAACAAAGAAAAAATAGGCAATCAATTACTACGAAGCTCTAAATTAATAGTCTGAATCGTATGCCTATCTCTTGTGTTTTAATATTCTAGTTTGTTAGACCATCTCATGTTCTTTTTTCATATGATTTTCTAGTTGATTTGTTAGGCTGTGTAGCTATGGCATAATTATTCAAGTGATTTAGAAGTTTTTCTCCAAAAGAAAACTTTTAATTGTATTTATTTGTTAGATTTGAATTACTTACTTAACCACTTCCTTAGGATATATTTAATGGTGGTTAATATTTTCCTAAGAGAAAAACACAATTATATTTTTATTCTGAATTCATATGCAGGCTATGAAGATAAAGAATTTTTGGTGCAGGCCATAAAGATCAAGAATTTTTGGCGAAGTGTTGAAGGCAACTTGAAGATATAGTACTAGATTTGTTTTCCCTAATTTTTTATCATTAGAAAATATACAAGTATGACACAAATATACTTATCATTGTGTCTAATTTTTTAAGTAATTGAATGTTCACATATTATTACATAATTGAATTAGATGAACGATGAATTGTATGTATAATTAGTAGCCTTTACAAATATTGAGAATAAAAAATACATTACAAGTATCAATTTTTCTATTTTCAATAACCTTACAAAGATGCTATGGTAGCCACTTATAAATTATTCAGTAGCGTTTTCTAATAGCCATAGAATGTTACATATATGTAATAAATTTGCCAACAATAGCATTTCTTTTGTGCTGTAAATATAATATGGTAGCACTTTCCGGATGCTATACATAAGAGAATGATAGCATTTCTACAATGTAATAGTCAGTGATTACATAGCTATCAAATACCAAGACTTTTAGTTACATGGGCTAACTTAGCATTGCCTAAAATGCTACCATTTGCTTTCGGTAGCATTTTTCAGATGCTACTATACATACTTTTTTTTGTAGTGTCATGCCTGCACGTGGTTCAAAATTTTTTCATGTGAGATGTGTGTGTCATATTATTAATTTAATTGTTCGAGCTGGTATAACTCATATAAATCATTATTTAGCTAATATTAGAGCAACCATTTTATATATTAGAGCATCTTCAATACGTCAATAATTTTTGGAGACATTGAAAATTTTTGGATTGAAAAGGAGAAAATTCAACCTTGACATGAAAGTTCGTTGGAATTCTACGTATTTAATGTTGCTTTCTTGTCAAAACTATTCTGAAGCAATTTCTAGTTTTTACAATGAGAGAATGAATGATGAAGATTATCATATCACTTATTATGATTGGAATGTTGCATTTAAATTTATGGATTTTTTAAAGGTATTTTATGATGCTACTCTTGCATGTTCTACTGTTTATGAGCCTACTTTATGTAGAGTGTTCATACACTTGTATAATATAAGTTATACTTTTAAGACTTTTAGAGAGAATATTATGTTTAAAAATATTTGTGATACCATGAAGAAAAAATTTCAAAAATATTGGAAATATATTCCCCACCTATTTATTTTTGCAGCAATGTTGGATCCTACAATCAAGGAAGTTGGTGCAAAACTTTTAGTTGAGGGAATTAGTGAAAATTTACAAACCGGGCTTGATACAAATTTTGATACAATTATGTCCTTTATGCATGAACTTTTTAATTTTTATCAAAATAAATTCGGATCAAGCAATACATGTTCTAATGTTCAACAAGCATCGAGTTCTTATAAAACTCCAGCTCCCTTTTGTTACTTAAAGGTAAGGGTGTTGCCTCTAGTATTGATACTAATCGTAATAAATTGCAAAGATATTGTTCTGCCAATCTTGAAGATTTAGCAACTCCTTCACAATTGAAAATTTTTAATATTTTAGAATTTTGGATGGGTAAGATATCTTTTTTCCCTATATTATCCATTATGGCCCATGATCTACTAACTCCTCTAGCTTCAACTGTAGCATCAGAATTAGCTTTTAGTACAGGTAGTAGAATTCTAGGTGAACATCAGTTAAGATTGTCATCAGAGGCATTAGATTCTTTGTTGTGTTTGAAAAATTGGGAAAATACTAAACGTCGAGTGCAACAAGATTGGTAAAATGCTTTAATTAAACAAATTGAGAGTTTGAATGATGATCAAGACGAAGTGGATCCAGATTATGCAGAGTACTGAACATTGAAGCCACTTCCAAAGACTAGAGAATGTTTTTTCTTGTAACTTTTTGAAACAAATTTTATTAGAGAGAAGGTTGTAAATTTGCAAATGATAGATGGTTTAGTAGGTGCCAACCTAGTTGGGATGTACTATTAACTGAAGTGATGCAAATTACATCTAATTTTATTTGAATTACTAATATTATAATTGTACTTTAACTTCATTTAATGAAAATGTAATTTTTAATTTATCATAATTTTTTCTTGTGTATAAAATGAAAAATATTTCATTCGCAAATGCAACGTATCTCCATCAAATATTAACGAAGTTATGACTTAACATTAATAAGAAAAATAATTAAATATGAAAAATATTTTATTATTAATTTTGTAAAATGTTTTATTTTTATTTATAATTTATAAATTTATGATATTTATAATTTTATTTATTAAAATCATGATATTTAGTTATTTACTTATTCATTTAATAAATTATAAACATAAATAACATTATTCATTTAATAAATATCATAAATAAAATTATGATATTCATAATTTTATTTATTAAAATCATGATATTCATAATTTTATTTATTAAAATCATGATATTCATAATTTTATTTATTAAAATCATGATATTCATAATTTTATTTATTAAAATCATGATATTTACTTATTCATTTAATAAATTATAAACATAAAAAATTAGAATATTTATTTAAACTAAGATTTAATGATTTAAATTAATTCTTAAAAGTTTATGCTAAAAAATATATTAAAACATTTAATTTCAAGATATTTACTTTAATTTCATAATATTTTATATTTACTTTTTGTTAAAAAAATTTACTTAGATATATTTTAGCCCACGTGCTATTAATGGCTCACGGGCCGTGCACTAGCGCACCAATGAACCGTGCTTATTACGTGCTTTTTCACGTGCCGTACTTTAAGGCCCGGATGCCTAAAATTCTAGGCCCGGCACGGCCCACGTGCGTGCCACGTCATGCCTCGTGCCTCACCGAAACGTGCTCGTGTCGTGCCGTGCCACGTGCCGCCCGGCCCATTGGCCATCTTTAAATGTGCCTAATCGTTTTAGTGGTAAATCTCCATTTAAAGTTGTTTATATTCGTCCTCCATTGCACACTTTAGATTGGTTTCTTTACCAAAGCTTCCTAGAGCGAGTGTCATTGCTGATCATCTAATCGATAAAGTGATCGACGTACATAGAGAGGTAAAAAAGAAGTTGGAAGAATCTACCAAAAATTACAAGGTCATTGCTGACAAACACAAAAGATTCAAGCCATATAAAGTGGGTGATTATGTCATGGTACATCTGCGCAAAGAATGAGTTCCCACAGGAGAATAGAGTAAGCTCAAGCAGAAGAAAATTGGTCTTTTTCGCATCCTTCAAAAGATTAATGATAATGCCTATATCATCGATCTCCCCGAACACTATGGCATTTCTAACACTTTCAATGTTCAAGATTTGTATGAGTATCATGGTCCAGAACAAATTCCTTGACTAACTCGAGGACAAGTTGTCTTTAAGAGGGGGATAAACTGATGCAGCATAAAATATGAGGGCCCAAATAGTGGATTACAGTTGGTGTGATGAGTGTTATTAGTGGATTACAGTTGGTGTATTTTATTGAGTGTTCTTAGTGGATTACAGTTGGTGTGTTTATTGAGTGCTATTAGCGGATTGCAGTTGGTGTGTTGAGTGTTATTAGTGGATTACACTTGGTGTGTTTTATTGAGTGGAATGTAGTAGATGGAGTTGAGTATGAATACTATAAATATGTGCTAAATCCATTGTAAAAATCATCCAATCTTCAATCAAAATTTGAGTTTTCTCATTTCAAATTCTAATTCAGAATTTGTTATACCTTTTTTCTCTTCGTGAGAATGCAAGTTAGAGCAACATCCAGCAAACCGTTGCATTAAAGAAGCAAACACATTCACAAAGAATAGAATTTTAACGTGGATCGATTGTGCATAAGATGCACAATCTACATCCACGGGAGAAGCCACAGAACACTCTTTATTGATGATTTAAGATGAATTTTATAGACCTAATACAGAGAAAGATACAAGGAACAAGATGACTCTTTCTCACTTTCTTGGAACTATCTGAAAGGCCCACTAACTCACACAGAATCTGCTTCAACAACTAGCCTTTATATACCCTGTTGTGAAAACCTATATTGCACAGCCTTCTGACACGTGTGTAACAGCTTCATAACGACTTTGAGTCCTTCCTCACATGCTATCTCACATGTTTTACTTAAGTTTTCCCAAAACGATAGAAAGCAATGTCGTTTTTCCCTTAAATTAAGTGACCCGTGATTGCACATGAATTATGAGTAAAAGCAATTAATCAAAACACAATTATTTTGGAGCTTTGAGTTTTGAATTCATAACACTCTAGTCCACAGGTATAGAATTGTACAAAGGATTTCAACTATTTGTTTCAATAATGACTTTATTGGAGAGTTGAAATTTGAGGGAAAATATTAAAAATGTATTTTTCAAAATAAAAATCATTAAACTCGCACTGCTTTGAACAAAACTATGAATAGCAGATTAAAAACGATTGACTAATATAAATGGATTTCACTATAAGTTCTTTTCTAATGCCAGAGTAATAGCTCAATAGACAATAATGTCAGTTTTTGTTTATGAAAACATTCAATGTGAGTTAGATTCTGAAAATATTTATTGTACAGACAGGATAAACAACGATTAAAAATAAAAAGAAAAAATTTATCAGCGAAGATATATTATGCACACTCTGTATGATAAAATACTCCAAGAAGATTCACACTAAGATCAAACAGTGCCCAGTGCTAGGGAAAAAATAAAAGAAAAAAAATTGAAGTCCAAAAAGACTACAATACTCTCTCAGCCCTCGACAAAATCTTCATATAGAATTTGAGTGAACATAATTTAGATACAAGAACCCCTTATGGTATCTCTAAGTTCCATTTTCAGCTACATGGCTAGAAGTGATCAATACTATTATGAAACACAAATTTACTCTCTCTGCTTCAAATGTACAAGACAAGATTTACCTTCATCTCTTTGCTAATTGGAAAGATTTCTTCAAAAACTGGTTTGCAATTCGATCGTTCATGTGACGCAACACCCTCAGTATGGTGCTAGGATCTGCTCTGTTCCACCTTCATGTTGTTGGTAGCTTGGTAACTTTTAACATGTGCCTCCAACTCCGATACCACTTGTTTCACAGAAAAAAATTGTGAAATCTTCTATTAGTTTTTCAATTTGTTGCCTCATCAAACCTATCAACCCTTCAACGGTCTCAACCTCGCAATCCATCACATCTTCAACTATCAGTAATTCACCACATGTGCAGAAGACCCTCTTTAAGCTGTCAAAATCCTCCTCAATCATTTGATGATCGGAATGATAAAAGACTGGGGAGCTTCCCCCAGCAAACAAAACCATACAGAATGCTTTGAAATATGCCTTCGTAACTTCTTTTATAGCTAAAGTCTGAGCTTTATTCGTAAGAATGGTACTCAAAAGAGTGAGGTTCTGTCTAAGAGTTCGCAATGCAGGCCTGACTCTTGCATTTGCAACATGACCGAAATAAAAGATTTTCATGCAATACGAAGTTTGAATCAAGAAAAATTAGACGGTAGGTAGCAACTTCTTATACATGTTGGCAGGCAAATTGAATGGCATTTGTTGCACGCTCAAAATAGAAATTGGAATTAGTATGACGCCGTTAAACCTAGTGGTTGGTGACCCGGACCCCGGTACCACATCCTCCTCATTCTCCCTCGTCACCACCACCGTTATTATTATTATTGTCATGTGAGGAATAAAATCTTATAGCATTGTGTCCACCAAACCCTGGAGAAGACCTGTATAAAGTGAAAAAGACCTCGTAAGCGGTCTCACTGATGTCATCAGAATCAATCCCTTCAAGCTTTTGCCAAAGGGCCAGGCGAGGTCATTGAATTAACACGGCGATTTATTTTATCTCCTTGAAGGAGTGAAAGTTGAATATCCTAATAGGTAATTTGTTTCGCTAAAATAATTTAAAAGAAATATGTGGCCATCAAAATATCAACAAAAATTCATATATGATTTTCTTGCTTTTATATGCATATGAGGAGAAAATCATCAAGATTATATATAAAGAAAACATGTGGCATGTGTAGATATTTTATAGCTCATTTATGCTCCTGCAGTAGCAAATTGAGATTGTTATCATGTATATTGAAGCCATTGTTTCTCTTTATATATGAACAAAATATTAAGTTTTTTATGTAAATAACTGATCTCATCTAACTCATGATATATTTTCATTCCTTAAAGCAAATGTTTCTTTGATAATTGTGAGATTAGCGCTAGATATGCCATGACTAAAGCCATCAACATTACAATAATCACCATTTAAGCATTAATGATTGCAATATATAGATTGCACTAGCCGAAGTGGAACAATTTAAAAATTGAAATAATTTGTGATGAATTAGAAGTTCAATAGGTCTAGAAATTGAAAAATAATTCACAAAAAGGATATGATTGAGGGTTGATATATATGATGTCCCTGAAGGATGAAATGGTGAGAGAAATAAATATATGAACGCCTGAAGCATGTGATAGATCCATTGATTCAAAAATTTAATTCCTAGGAAGTTAAAGTGAAATAATTTGGTGCTTCTAAAGAGATCATGTTTGCATATGTAGCAAAATATTTTACCTAGATTAAATTATTGAATATGTGGTCCCTAAGAAGACATAATGTATCAACTAGTAAATGAATTCCAAAAACACTTGAAAAGGTCAATAATAAGAAATAAAGAGATTCAACTTGCCCTATAAAAGTCAATCGTGCACATTAAGAAATAGCGATCTTTAGCCTTTGTAAAGGCATATATATTAGAAGGTTTGAAAGATCTCAATAGGGCATGTATATTGAAAATGAGAAATATTTAATTAATGTTGGTACTTAGGGTTGATTTAGGAATATTGTAGCCTTTAAAATAATTATTGTTAGTTGTGCTGTAAAAATAATCAACTGTGAAGATAATCAATTAAACGTTTAGTAAATTTTATTTTCAGAAGTACTATAAGTTTTGAAAGCAGTTATATGTGTTTAGTAAAATCTTACTATTAAACTGCTATGAGAAAATAAATGATTAAAATGTACATAATGCATAATATATTTTACTTACACACAAAAACACGTACATACAATATTTTTAATTGTGTGTTATAATAATTTTAACTAAAAATAAAATTTATACTATATTGATTTTATTTCTTTTTTTTGTTTAATCTTTAAAAAATTGATAATTAAAAAATCAATTACAGTTTCATTAAAAATAACATCAATCAAAGTATAATGAGGCACTCTAATAAATAAACATAAAAAAAAAGTAATGAGCTACAAAAATAAAAAAGAAAACAAACAATAGAAGAAGAAATTGGGTAAAAAGGAATATATGAATTATAATAAAAAATTACTAAATTATTAATTTTGTTTCCAATTTGAATCAGGATAATTTTGGGTTTATATAATAATTGTAAGGATATTTATGAAATTATATTAAAAGATAAAATTGATTTTCAAAATTAGAATCTAAAAGATATTTTTTTCCTGCCTTTTAAAATCAACTATACGAGGAAGGGGATGATTTTAACAAAAGTGATTTTGATTTTTTTTTTACCAAACACTAAAATTATCTTTTAAATTTTCAAAATCACTTTTAAGCGTCCTAAAAACAATACCAAATGGGCGTTTAGTATAAGAGAAAAAATTAAAATTGACATAAGATTTTTGTGAAAAAAAAATTGGTTATAATAAAAATTTTTGGATCACAAATAAAAAATATATGAAGAATATCAAATTATATGATTGGCCAAAATTATAAAATATTAGAACTTATAGTCCATACGTTAGAGGACATAAAATTGATTAGTAAATTTTGAGGGATTTTCGACTTGTAGTCCTTATGTCCGAAGTCGTAAAATTTATTAATAAAATATAAACTTGAACTATAGTATGTCCAAGTAAATTGAAAATTCTATGTACTTATTCTTGAAGGATAAAATGCTTGAAACAAATACCTAAATTACTAAATCAAAAAGCTTGCATCTTATATATTCTTGACAATTCTATAATCGTACTTATGTATATTATAACAATCTAGAATTATACAGTATAATATTTTGAGTGAAAATTTATTAGAAGTGGATATGTTATTATCCACTCTAGTATGTGATTTTATTAAAAGTTAAATTTGTAATCTTTGCAAAATATACTGATGATGTCATCATGAAAAGACTTCTAAAGAGCTTATGAACCTATTTCTTACAAGAATAAAATTTAAAATGAAGATCTTGAAATGAAAGAATTTCTTTCAATTTATGGATTGAAATTTATCAAGTGAAATACTAACATTATAGAAAATATTTACATTAAAAAATTCTTCTATTTTAAAATATAATATATATGTTTTGGTTCTGAATTACCATATTTCGTTCCAACTTGTGCATATAAAGGCAATAGAAAAATTGTATCATTGCAAAATAATTTTTTTTAGCATAAATTTGAAAATGTCAAAATAGTGTGAAAATTATATCATACTTTTTCCTTAATATGAATGTTAAAGCTTGGTTTTATTTAAGAAGATTAACAAAATTATGAAGATATATGCATGGCGATATTCTTCAAATTCAAGATGATGATATCTCCAATTTATTAAATGTTTTCAAACTTCCAAAGAATGGTGTTGATCCTGCACATTGTTTCACCAAATTGTTGTTAATTATAACAAATTATGATTGATCTTTAAAGCACCCATGTCATTTTGAGAGGGAACGTATTTAAAAAGGAGAGTTATTAATGTGCAGAACTATATACAAGCACTGTACTCTTTTTCTTTCCCTAAGCTTTTGTCCTATTAAAATTTTCTAGTAAGGTTTGAATGAGGTAGTTCTAACTTGCATAAGATATAAATGAATAATGTACTTTTTTGCCTTAATTAATCTTTTTTCTAACAAGTTCTTATTAGGATTTTAATAAGGTATATTTTTTGTAAAATGAACAATCACGAGAAAGTGTTATTAAATAATTATAATGATATGAGTGTTCATCAAAGTAACTCTTTATCTCTCTACTAAACAACTCTTCAATACTTATGACTCAACTATCTCATAAGAAGTTATGACTAATTATATATTTATTTATTAATCATTTATTTCACTTGTATAGTTATAAGACTATAAAAGGAGAGCTCATCTCCTTGTTAGTATACACTTGAAATTTAATAAAATTTTTCTCTAAACGTCATATCTCTTATTTACTTTTTCTCTTTCTCTTACTATATTATTTTGCTCCTAATTGATAAATAATTTATATTATTATTATTGTTATTAATGATGATAATATGACGTTGATGTTGTTGTTATTTTGAGAAATGGAAAAAAGAAAAAAAAAATAAAAAAGAGTTGATGGAAGAAAGTAGTTTAGATTCTTTACAAACTTATCTGAACTAATGGCTTAACAAATTATACAAGTCCAAGAAATTCAATGGGCTTCTAAAAGAAATGGGGCACCCAAACTGGGTCCATAAAAAATTCTCCATATTAAAAGGGACATAGAAACGACTCTCTGTTCTTTCATCAATAACATAAATATATAATTAATAGATCTATCAGGGGGGGAAAAATATAATTAATAGAAACAAAGAAGAGAGAGGAGATATGGCAACAAGTGAGGAGGCAAGCGCGACGGCGGCGGCGGAGGTGCCACCGCAATCACAGCCGCACAAGCTCGAGAGAAAATGGACGTTTTGGTTCGACAACATATCAAAGCCCAAACAGGGCGCCGCGTGGGGCTCCTCTATGCGCAAAGTCTACACCTTCGACACTGTCGAAGAATTTTGGTGGTACGCTACTAACACACATACCCTCGATATGGCTCTGTTATATGTTATTTTCAACTGGGTTTGTTTCTTTCTGCTTTAATATCTTTTTTTGGGATCAATATTTGTAAATGTTTGGATTTTCTTTTCTTTGTGTTGTTAGGTTTGTTGATCTAATTAATGAGATGGGTTTGCATTGAATTAACTGAGCTTTATGATTGATTCTTCTTGCTTGGTTGATGAGAAATTTAAATCAAAGTAATGTGAACTTTTGAATCCTGGAGAATCTTGTGTCTGGAGATCTAGTGAATTTTTATTAACATCTTTATAATAGTTATTATTGTGCTCTTCATGAATTTGTTTGATCCAGCTTTTAGACACACATTTGTTTTGGTTTTTTTTTTTAACCGAAATCAATTGGTTTTGATATTAGTTAAATCATATACGTTTTCCAAAAAAGAAATAGGTAGTTGAGTTTGATTCATTTTAATGTTTAATCTAGTTATATGTTCTTGATCATTTGGTTGATTTTTTTTCCTTTTTCAGTTTGTATGAACAGATATTCAAGCCAAGCCGATTGCCAATGAATGCGGATTTCCATTTATTCAAAACTGGGATAGAACCAAAGTGGGAAGATCCTGAGTGTGCGAATGGAGGAAAGTGGTCGGTCACTAGCAACAGGAAGGCTAACCTTGATACCTTGTGGCTTGAAACAGTATAGTTCTTACATGATCACTTGATTTCTGTTTGTAGAAGTTTTGATTTGAAAACATGTGGCAGTTGGTTTTTGTTGGTTATGGATTCCATAGCATTTTTGGCAATCAATTCAACTGTTGTTTGTTGTGCAGATGATGGCCCTGATTGGAGAGCAATTTGATGAGGCAGATGAGATTTGTGGAGTTGTTGCTAGTGTACGCCAGAGGCAGGACAAACTTGCCTTATGGACCAAGACAGCAGCAAATGAAGCTGCTCAGGTATGATTTCTTTCTATGTTGGCACTAAATATTCCTCTTCTTTTTTTTTAATTGAATGTGATTCATTTACAGTTCTGTGGATGCATAAATCATATTTTTAGTCCCTCAAAGTATGCATTAATTGTGATCTGTTCTGATTTGTTTTTATATACTGTACTACAATCTCTTTTCAGTGCTTGAGCTTAGGTGTCAATTTTAAAATCTTCTCTGCTTTTTGCTTAACTGAACCGAGTTTTCGATTTTGGAACAAATTTTAAGCCTCATGGATGCAAAAATTCTGAAAGAGTTCACCATCTGATTAGCTACTGTTTAAGTTATGAATAGGATAACCATGGAGTTTTCATTGTAGATTTACAACATACTGAAGATGCAATGACGCACCAATATTTGGAGCTTTACATGCAATGTGACAAGGAGAAGAATGCATTAGAGGAAGTTGAGAAGGGATACTTTCTAGGTGGAGAGAAAATAAAACATAATATTAAGTTCTTTGTATGATTCAATGCCAAATAAAACTTAGGTCATGGGTAAATTCCTTATCCTTACTGTTTCTGAAATTCTCTATTCTTAGCTCAAGACAAGATAGTTATCATTTGTTCTTTCTACTGCCTGTTCAAAATTAAGTTGCCTAGACGGCCGCCCAACATTTGAAGGCCCAGATTACTTTTTTTTTTTTGGTACATAATGCTCAAATTATGCAAGTAAAACCTCCTATAAAATTCTACAATATATTGGAGGTTAATAGTTTTCAACTCTCAAGTATCACAAGTTTGACCTTGATGAATTCGTATATGTTGAAATTGTGGGTGTTAGGGGAGTTTGTTTTTGGTGTTCTGTGGGAATGGTTCTTGTGCCACCAGGAAATGGTGGTAGCCTTCATTTGAAAGATTTTATCATTATTTGCCGTGTTGTGAGTTATATAGCATGAGTACAATGTCTTAAAGTTCCTCAAATGACTTTTCTTGGATGGCATATATTGTTGTGAACCAAGATTGAGTTACATTGAGTTCTTTCCTATGTGGCATCAAAAGACTTTACATAATTTTTTGAGTTTGTGATGTGCTGTCGATCACAGATTGTATTAATGTGACATGCTTAACGTTATTTCTTAATTGCTGTTACTCGAAACCTGGTGTAGATGGGCATTGGAAAGAAGTGGAAGGAGATCCTCGATGTCACTGATAGGATCACTTACAGCTTCCACGTAAAATTCCTTTTCATTTTCCCCACCTTTTTCTGATTTTGAATGCATGCTTTCTTGCTGGATCTCTCATTGCTTCCATTATTGCAGGATGACTCTAGAAGGGATCGATCAGTGAAAAGTCGATACAGTGTGTAAACTCAAAAGTGACCATTTTGTCGCAGTAGCCTGTACTTGTAGTTGCCAAATTGTGGCTTAGACCGTTGAATCTGTTTCTGTATTTTTTGTGCTCTATTTACCATAAACAATTAAACATTAGATACTTCAAATGTGTTGCCATATGCCTTTAGACATGTAATACAATGACTTATATTGTTTTGATATAGGAGATATTGAGAAATTTTTTTGTGACCCAGTTTGTTTGTAGTTTTGTACTACGTTTTGTTCAAATAGAACTCTCTCTTGAATTGTTCATTCAGATTGACTCTGGTTGTATTGCCTCTTGAGATTTATTTGCCAAATCAAGGCAAATTCTATTTCTACTTCTACAAGTTACATCCTTTATTGATTGCTGTAAAGTTGCTTTATAACTTTGGATCTTTCGATTGCTGCTGATTTTCGCCATAGTGAGAAAAATCTGACAAAGAACTGCAGCTAAACTGAAGAATGATAAGTGTAAAAGAGGATGGATTAATCTTAGGTTACATTCTATTTCTGGGACACACCCAGCTGAAGAAAGTATGTTTACATTAGAAAGCACTTGAAAAAACTATAAACTTAAAACATCTCATGGTGATAACAACACAAAACAATAAATGTTTTTCTTATCATGCAAGGAAGCCAAGTCTTTCTCCATTCTTCTTAGCCAAACGGATGAGGCCTTGCCTTTGCTTTGCATCAGCTCCTATTGATTTGCAGAATTCAGTAATTACCTGTCAAGATTAACATTATAACAGATTAGCAGTTACACAAACCAGAAAAATGCTTTCTGCTTGTGAAGTAGTGAAATCACCAAAAAAAATTTACGTATTAGGATATGCTTTTCCTGAATAATAATCTTTCAGTGACTTCTTTGATGAGTTAAGCTCAACTTTGATCAAAGCCCTCTCGTGTGTACTCATAACGGTTGTGACTCTGTTACCTCTATTCCATAATTCGAGCACCATTAGATGGTCCAATTTTACTAATTTTTGTTAATTTTTTGACTATTTAACAGTATATATATTGCTGTGAGATATCACCTGAATACTGTTGGATGGGTAAATTTTACTAATTTTTATTAACTTTTTACCATATGACAATGCTGGCCCACTTATAAATCCATATGCTTAAGATTTAATAATTATTTCCAACATTCTTATCCGGCAATCAACAATCTCACAAGAGGATCTATCCATTTGATTGGCCATACTATATGACTCTAATTAATTGTTCTCCTAAACAATTATTTTTAAAAATAAAAATAAAAATAAAACTAATTTAAAAATTATAAACAAAGTAGAAAAAGAAGAGCCACATAATGAAGATATAATCAATATTTAAAAAAAAAAAACTATTAGAAAGTGAAAAAAAATAAGAGAGAGATAGATACCTGAGAATGCAAGGCAATAGCTTTGCCTCTAATCTGATTGAACCTCTTCTTGCCAATGATATTACGAGTGAGAACAACAACAGGAGCAAAAATGCCTTTGCCTTCATTTTTGTTCCCCATCATCGGTTGCATTCTAATGGGTCTTGCCACTCTAACATTCGGCACTGATCTTGCCAACATCCTGTATTCTTCACCACCATTAGCAAACGAAGCTCCCCAGCTTCCATGAAACGAAGATGATAACCCAGCTGCACATACTGATGTAGCAGCCATAATTGAAACACTCAACACGCACGCGCGCGCGCACACACACACACACAAATAGCTTGTGCTTTCAGTGAAGGAGGCTCAGAGGGTTTGCTAGCTTGTTTGTGGTTTCTGGGGTTGTGCTGCTGATGAAATGAGAGGATATTTTGTTTGTGAAAATTGAGAGCCTCTGGTTTTTTAATGGAAGCCTGTGAGGAAGAGAGTTGTTTGAAGCGTTAACAGCCACAGAATCTGGTGGCTTGAATTTAGTTCAATTTTTTTCTTGAACACGTATTGCTTCTTGCAATAGACTTCTGCGCCTTTCTTTCATCTTTTGTGTATTTTCAAATTAGGACATAACTTATCGATTTATTTCAAATAGGTCCCAGACCTGTGACTTACTGATACCTCCTCATTACACGACATGTGCGAATGTGTTTCCTCAAAATTAGAATTTGAAGTTTATTGAGAATCTAAATACATATGCTAATAGCATATTATAGAGGTGTGTTGCGACTAATTTCGAAATTTGTTTTAAATATTAAGAAAAAATTAAAAAATTTGAGTTTTTATAAAAATTCAAACTTATTATCTTCATTTTTAATTAAAGTAACAAATTAATTGATAAGTCAAAAGACGACATTATTAATTTATTATTATATGATAAAAATGAGATATTAAGAAATTAATTCTTGTTCACATCAATTTTGAAAGAGATAATTCTTGAATTTGCGTTTGTTCATGGGATGGGACGAGACTAGGGGAGTGGGGAAGAAAATTGGAACTAAGGATATTTCAATCATTTTAGTGGGAACATGGACTTATTTGATACAAATGGAAAAATTATTTCCTCAGTTGAGAATTATAAGAAATAGGAACCCGGATGTTATTATTCCCCCGTTGGTATTCATGGTCCCCGTTGTGCGGTGAGAAATCTTGATCTGGGATTTTACTGGACGTTTGTTCGAGATGGTCCCCTGATTTGCCAACTTTTGATGATGTTTCGGCGTTTGATCATATGAACACGACCGTTTGATTTAGGAAGTTGCTGGGAACTGGAAATTTTCATCAAGAGAAACATGACAAAATAGTAGTATAAATATTGGACGGTCCAGAGAAACATAGATGATTCTAATCTTTTGACATCTGGAGCCTTGTTCAAAATGAGGCGTGCCTTTGAACAAGTTGTATCGTATCCTCCATAGTTCCATTCATATATAGAATCTTTTTTTTGTTATTTGGAAAAAAAAACCCATTTTTTTATATATAGGAATGAAAATTTTTTTAGGTAAATTTATTTTTTTATTTTTATAAAGCATTTATTAAGTTTTTAATAAAAAAAAGTTCATGGAATTTCATGTTGAATTCAAAAAGGGTTTGAAAATGTTTTTAATTTGTTAGTCAAAAGCTTGTTTTTTTGGGGGGGGGATAGCAATTAAGCCACCACAAAACGAACACATTGTTTGGACTAAACGCATCTTCAATTCATTTAACTTTGTAAAAAAAAAATTAGAGTTCCTTGCCGGAAAAAAAAATATATATAACATACAACATTTTTGAAAAATAAAATTAAAAATGAACGATCGAAAATGAAATAGGAGTCTGTTATTTTTACATTACACTATTGAAAACGAGGGGAGCAATTCAACGAATTGCATCTTCCATTAATTCTAACATTGTTTTCATACCAGCATCACTGTCTGCAACAAAACATCCATTGGAGAAATCAAATATGATTTTGCAGTTCTTTGATGTTGGCGTTTGCTGGTGGGTCACATAAAATTTTCATTTAGTAACGTGATTTGTGGTTTAGGATGAGAAACTTGTACGTTGATAGCTAGTAGTTAGGGCTCGCATTTAGTTCAATTCAGTTTAGTTAATTAGAATCGAATGGTAAAGAAAATGCGAATCGATCACTTTTTAATTTGAATCAGATCGAACAAAAAATCGATCGATTCAGGATTAAAAAATTAACAAAAAAATAATATACATAATATTTTTATATAAAATATTAATGATTAATTATTATAATTGAATTAGAGTAAAAAAATAATCAAATTAGGTTAGAAATATGGGAAATTGGATTTAGGAACTCGGTTTTAATTTAATATATTTGGAATCATGGGAAATTGGTTGGAAACTTTACGCATTGAACAGGGAAATCATGACACGGTAGTAGTATGACTGGACGGTCCCAAAAAACATAGGAAATTACAACATTTTGATTTTGACGTTCGAGACTGTTGAAAATGAGGCAAATGGAAGTGGAGCTTTCATTGCCTATATTTCACAACTCAAAAAAAAAAAAAAAAGATTTGAGGATGAGAAAAATAAGGGTGATTATCTTTTATTACTCGTACAAAATCTGAAAAAAAAATGTCATAAAACAATTCAAGATCAATTTTTGGAACCAGAGCCAATGGATACATATATAAGGTCTTTCATGTGACAATAAAATCCTCAAACTTAATTAGTTTAGAGATATGGACGAGCTCAAATCCCGAAAAAATAAATGTTAAAAATTTGATTTTCGCTATTTACACTTCCTACCTTTTGTAATTTTAAGAAAATAAAATCAGATTCTCCTGTCGTTTATTATTTATATCAATTGTTAATTAATTACTGTATAATTGTTAGATTCAATTTTTCATATTCTTTGCTTGTGTTGCATGTCAAACTTAGAATTTTTTAATTATCTACCTCAACTCCTCTCTTAAGTTGCATAATCTCAAAAATCTAACACGTAAATTTTAGCACAAAATAATACTTTTCTCTCTCAAACCAAAATACGTACGGTTCTTGGTAAAATTCTAATGTTTTGAACATTGTAAGCAAAAAAAAAAAAACGTAATGGATATTAACTATTTTAATTCAAAGTATTGTCCTAAAAAAAAAGAAAAAAAAGGCATATATCATCCGATTTGCACCCATGTCCCAGGACTAGGTACTTGGCGATATACAACAAAAAGAAGATAGAAACTCGGAGGAGCAATCTTAGCCGTTGGCGGTGCCATAACGCTGACTTGGAAAATTCCTGACCCTACATCAGTAAGCTCTTTTGTGGCTAGTACTAAAAGCCTTTGCCCCATTGAAACTCCATGCGTCGTAAATGGTGGTGCATACATCGTCACTTTCAAATCATTCGAACTTACCTCTAATTCGTCCAATTTAAATTGAATAACAAAATTTTGTCCGTATTTTACCATTTTACCCTTAAATTTTGATACAACGGATGGGCGATACGAGGCGAATGATTCGTCGAAGTATGGCGGATAAAATTTCTCAATTCGAAGTTCTGTTGGGTATTTTGACCCGCTCGTTAAATTATAACGAGAGTGCGGGTTGCTTCCCGCGACTAAAATTTTCCCGTCTGGAAGTACCACTGACGTGGAATGACACATTCGCGGTTTACTTGTTGGGGTTAGCTCCGAGAACCGTTCGTTTATGGGGTCATCGGGTTCATAAAGTACCGGCGTCGTATTTGGGTCAGTCGCAAAGTTCCATCCTGCGGTGCCCTTTTTGGCGCCATTGATGATGAGAACATCTCCTGTGGGCAGCAGCAACATTTCACCCATGACCCTCGGACTTGGCATCATCTCCCTCTGCCAAGTGGCACTTTTATTCGTTATCTCAATTCTTCCGCAATCTTGCAATGCATTCATAAACTCACCCTTACCCGCTAACGCGCCCGCCTCAGGTTTTGCACCCCCACATATAAGCACTTCCGCTCGGATCTCCTTCGGGTTCGGATCTTGGAGCTTTATAGGCAACAGTGCTGACGTGGCAGACGCCGGGTAATTTCGTGACCCACCGCGCAAGATAGGGAATACGTGGAGGATCTCATTGGTTTCTGGATTGAGCAGAATCGAACGGTCATTAGCAAAGATGAAGAGATTTCCATCGGTTGACAGGAAAACAAACGGGTATAAATTATTTTCTGATGGGTTAGTGGTCTCGTTAAGAATCGGTAGGTCATAGATTATTCTTTTTCCCTCCTTGAGGATATATTCGTAACTAAACTCTCTTCTCCCTCCAACCACTATGAAACTGCCATCTGGTAAAATATGTTGCGTAGAAAACCTGTATAAATAATAATACATGAGTAACATTATACATACAAAGTTAGAATTGAACGTATTAATAACTTAATACCAATTTATAAATATTAATTTGAGATGTGCTGAGCTATTAAAGATCTTCTGCTGACGGCTTGCGATCGTACATAAAGAAAACTAAATGTTATATATATAATAAATTTGGCAAAATATATGTACCATCTTTTGGCAGAAAGTTCCCAATGGTGCTCTTTCCAATCACATGCATGGTAGCATCCGGAAAGGTATCTAACAGATCTCCCTCTGCCGCTCCATCCGCCGGAGATCACGACGGTCCCGTTAGCCGATAATCCACCCGATGAGCTCCACGTGTCTGTCAGGATCTGTGATGATCTAAACATATGCATGAATGATATTGAAAATGCAACAATTAACACAAAATATTAAAAAAAAAAAAGAAAACACATAACAAAAAATTACGATAAATGCACGTACCTTGAGTGGCCTTATAGCTGCAGATTCGGCGTCATATTCAACGGCAAGAGCCCGATAATCGACATATTTTTGCCAAGCGCCAGGATTAAGACGATAGATTCCGACGGGCAACCGAACGTTTGATGGGCCTAATGAAACGGCATCGAGCATAATTGCCTTGTTGGTATTAGGAAACAAGATGATATGCATAGCTGATATGCCAGAATTTTCAGAAGCCAGCTCCCATTTGCCTTTAAATTCATCTTCATAATCCGGATTTTCCAGGATGTCTCTGCTTTTAAAGCAGCTGCCATCGTCACAGTCTTGATTGGCATTGGAATCATCATCAAAAGGGTATTTGAGTAATGGCCTTGAATGAGGATAATATTGCCTATGCCAAAGTTGTGAAGTGATATAGAAAATACATAATGTAAGAGGGAGAAGAACAAGAGATTTGGGGTAAGAGGCCATTGGAGAATTAAATTAGAAATTAAGCTTTTGACATTTCTTTTCTTAATCATGTCTCCTTAAATTTCCTGTTTTTTCTCCTACATTTGAGGAGTCAATATTGGATCTTTCTTGGGTAGTTTTTTTTTTTAAATAAAATAAATCAAAAGGCTTTTGAATGGTTGAAGTGGCACGCTCTTTGTTTGCTATTTAAAATTGGTGACATAAATCCGGACCCCAAATCTTCCCCTCCAAAAAACCAACAGTGTGTATGGTCAGTACACGTACTATAATTGTTTGAATAGTTGCACTCTGTTCAATGCTAAGTCGATCAATGTGACATCTATGTGAACATTATGTGATTAATTGAAGCTTAATTAATTTTTTAATTTTTCAAGTTATTTTGAAACGTGTGCATAATTAACCACATTTATGCTATTTTATTATTCTCTTTTGACTAATTTCCAATCACATGCCCTTATTAATTAGCTAGAGTGAAGACTAAGATCCGGAAAGAATCTGATCCACTTTATTCCTATATAAGAACAACACTAATGATCTCATCTGATCCACAAATTGAAAACATTCTCATTGATGAAGAAATCTACTGGAAACAATGCTAAAGAGCGAATTGACTAAAGAAAGGCGACAAGAACACAAAATTTTTTCATCATAAGGTCTCATCCAGAAAGAAGAAGAATAGAATATGGGGAATTAAAACTGATGCAGGGAAATGGGTTGCGAAGGGTAAAGAAGTGGAGCATGAGTTCTGTAACTATTTCACAAAACTCTTTACAACCTTCAAACCAAGTCATGATCAAATGTCAGCAGCACTTATAGGAATCAGCCCGAGAGTCTCTGAAGACATGAATGAGCTACTAGAGAAGTTGTTTTCAGTAGAGGAAGTGATTGAAGCCTTAAATCAGATGTGTCCAACCAAGGCTCCGGGACCAGACGGCCTGCCAGCAGTGTTATATAAAAAACATTGGCATCAAGTTAAAGAGGGAGTTACCACTACTTGCCTTCACATCCTAAATAAGTAAGGTACAATAACTCCTTTCAACCACACTTACATTGCTTTAGTGCCAAAAATTGGGAAGCTTAGGAAAGTCACAGAATTTAGGCCTATTAGCTTTTGTAACGTTATCTATAGAATTGTGGCTAAGTCAATTGCTAATAGATTTAAACAAATCTCGCGCAAAATAATCTCTCCAATGCAAAGTGCTTTCATTCTCGATAGGTTGATTACAGACAATATCATAGTTGGCTATTAATGCCTTCACAAAATTAGGCACTGCAAAGGAAAAAGAAATGGCTTAGTAGCCTTGAAACTTGATGTTAGTAAAGCTTATGATAAATTAGAATGGAGCTTCCTTGAGCAAACCATGAAATGCGTAGGCTTCTCCCAAAAATGGATTAGCTTGATCATGAGATGTATAAGTTCTGTCTCGTTTTCTATAATGGTAAATGGTTCGGTTAGAGGGTTAATCAAACCTCAAAGAGGCCTAAGGTAAGGCTGCCCTCTATTCCCATACTTGTTTATCACGTGTGGAGGCCTTCTCCTCGTTGCTGTTGCTGGCAGAACAACAAAAGCGTATTCATGGGCTGTCATTTCGGAGAGACTTGAGAATTTCCTACCTATTATTTGTCGATGACAGCCTCATATTCAGTAGAGCCTCAACCGCCGATTGTCAAAACTTGAAAAAGATCCTTGATTGTTACTCTACAGCTTCTGGACAAATTTTTAATTTTGAGAAATCTTCTCTATTCCTTAGCGGCAACATCCAGAGTGATCAAGCTACTGCAATTGGGAACATATTTCGGCTCAATATCGTTTCAAGGCACGAGAAGTACCTAGGCCTGCCATCTATGATTGGGAGAAAAAGAAGCAGCTTTTTCAACGACATTAAGCTAAGGCTTTACAACAAGAAATCAAGCTGGCAGCATAAGCTCTTCTCATGCGGAAATTTTGATCAAAACTGCAGCGCAGCCATTCCAGCTTATGCAATGAGTGTCTTCAAGATCCTTATGGGAGTGTGTAATGATATTCAGCGAGCAGTTGCTAATTTCTGGTGGGGATCAAAGAATGATAGAAGGAATATTCACTGGTCGAAGTGGGAGAAGTTGAGTCAAGCTAAATGGAAGGGAGGAATGGGGTTCCAAGATTTTTTCAACTTCAACCAGGCATTATTAGCAAAACAAGGCTGGCGGATTTTGAAATTTCCAGATTCTTTGGTGGCAAGAGTCTTGAAGACTAGGTATTTCGAGAATAAAGACTTCTTGAATGCAAAGCTTGGCTCCAACCCACCCTTCATTGGGAGAATCATTTTGTGGGGGCGGTAGATTATACATGTTGGTTCTAGGTGGAGGATTGGAAATGGGCAGCAGATTGAGATTCATAAGGCCAATTGGATCCCCAAGCCACTAACCTTTAAACTTGTGTTCAAGCCAAATATGCCAACTGATGCACTGGTTTCTAAACTGATAAATGAGGAGAATCATTAGTATGAGAAGCTGATATACAATCATTTTGATAGGTTCGATGCTGATAGTATAGTCAGAATTCCTTTGCCGAGAAGGCCGCGGGAAGATGAAATCATTTGGCGCTATGAGAAGAGAGGGCAGTACACTGCAAGGGGTGGGTATCAAACAACACTCAAGCTGAAATTTCCAGCCATGCCATCAAGTTCATAGGCTGTGAAAAACCAATGGAATATAATCTGGAACCTAGCCTTGCCGGAGAAGATCAAAATTTTTTTATGGAGGGCTGCCAAGAATCTCCTTCCATCGGCTGAGAACTTGTGGAAGAGGAAAATAATTCAGGAGCCCACCTGGCAGGCGTGCAAAACAGGGCTGGAGAATGTCCTTCATCTGTTGGTGTAGTGTAAGGTTGTCAGGAAAATTTAGAAGCTTACTCACATGGAAGATGATATCAGAAGGTCTGGGCAAGATATTCTGACTATGATGCATGACATGAACAGAAGAAGAGGAAAAGCTGACTTAGAAATGATGGTAACAATCTTTTGGGTGGCATGGAACGCAAGAAACAAAATGCTTTTCCAAGGGAAAAGAGAAAACCCCCAGGTGCTTATTGCCAAAGCTGAAGCCGTTACTGAAGCTTACACAAGAGTTAAACAACCAAGTGATGCACACAAGGAAAATCAGTAGGTGATGCTTACTTAGACGTGGATTCCCCCCCCAGAATGGATATGCCAAAGTTAATATGGATGCAGCTACCAACTCAAAATCAAACCTTGCAGCGCTGGGAGCTATTAT
This sequence comes from Citrus glauca, assembly GCA_029633175.1. Taxonomy (NCBI): domain Eukaryota; kingdom Viridiplantae; phylum Streptophyta; class Magnoliopsida; order Sapindales; family Rutaceae; genus Citrus; species Citrus glauca. The sequence continues at coordinate 13,916,209 of JAQOOD010000009.1, forward strand.
TAGAGATGAGAACGGGAAGGTGGTAGCAGTTGCAATTAAAGTCTCCAAATTCTTTAGAGATGTTTCTTTTGCTGAGGCAAAAGCCATAGAATGGGACATGCAGATTGCTAGAGATGCACATGTACGCGCTTTGATTGTGGAATCAGACGCTCAAGGAGTAGTTAACTTAGTAAACACGCAGGGTAGTAGAACCAAGATTTATTGGGTACTTTCAGAAATCCAAAGCTTAACGAAACAGTTTGAACAAATTAACATCAAATATACCCATAGATCTTGCAATGCCATTACCCTTTCTTTAGCTAAACTAGCTTTAAAAAAATTCGAAAATGTTGTATGGATGGATTCATACCCTTCAGTCATTCACATTTAATGTACATCTTTTCTTTCTTAAATTAATAGAATTTTCCTTTTCAAAAAAAAAAAAAAAAGAACAACACTAATGGATTCTCATGCCGTAATGATGCATAAACCAATCTACACATGAGTATTGCCTTTATCTTACATAAATCTAATGAGTTTGAGTTTCACTCGAATTAATAATGTAAACTCTAAGTAAGCATTTGCCCCAAATTTTACTTAAAACTAGAAAAAAAATAGTGAGATAAATCTGCATTCTAAATTCCGTACATGTAATTGAAGATTTAAAATGAATGAATATTCAAAATAACAAACTCAAAAGTAATAAAAACAGAATATTGTGGATGACTAAAGACTAAAAGCTAATAGGTAGAGTAAAAGGCAAAGACATTTGTTTCTGTGCAAAATTTCTTCATATACTTACATTATGTCTCCAAAGAAACTTTCAAACTAAGTATTAAAAAAACAAAAAAACAAAAAGTTTAATTGTATAAAAAGATCACCTAAATAAGCATGCAACACATGCTATCTGGTAAAACAACTAAGTTTTGGAACAGTCAAGGCAACTTATTAAAATCAACAGACCTGGAGTGGACAGGACAAACAAGAAAGTTATAACTTATTTTTATAACGAGTGGATTAGAAAGAAATATCTTATTTTTGTGACAGTTCGAGCTTAACAATCAAGTAGATATTGTTACTTTGTACACATAACCTGCCACACGTTTTGGGTGTTGTTGGGCTTTATTACCCAACTTCCGTAATTCCTTCTAGCATCCGCTCCACTTTTCCCATTATTGGCCTCTGAGATGGTTGCTTGTGTATGCACCAAAAGCTCACTTGAATTGCCCTCATTACTTTCTCCACGTCCACATCTCGTCTAGCTAACCTTTTGTTAAGCATTGCGTTAATGTTATCCTTCCAGGCACAGACACAGAAACTTTTTCCGATTATTAGTTTCTTGTCAGATTTTGGAATTAGTCTTTTAACTCATATAGGCAAAAGTCTCATCCAAGATAGAGTAACGATACATTTATCCAAAATAGAGCAATGATGCATTTATAAAGTTCAGATACAAACTTTTTTCGATTAGATTCATGATATAAATCTTATATCTGATGTTTGATGATATTGGCTATGTCATTAAATCTTATGTATAATTTTATCCTAATATGTTGTTTCTCTAAATTAATTTGTCAGAGATAACTCATAAACTTCTATCATTTCATAGGCAAGAATACTGCTTTAATGACAGATGCATGGCCCCGGCCGAATACCAAGAGAAGACTGCAAATTAATTGGTGTACATTCTGCTAATTATCTGATTATCGGATATAAGTAATAAGAATTTTATATGTTAAAAAAAAAAAGAAAAAGAAAAACGATGTTAAATCGTACATCAAGTAACTAACATTATTGCTATAAAAAATCCTAAAACAAATCCTACCTAGCATCTGAAATCCTTGTAATCATCTTGAATTGTTTGCGGCAACTGATAATCATTCTGGGAATCCCTGGGAGAATAAAATCATACAATGCCTTTATTGCTTTGGTAGGGTTTGCTATTCATAGAAAGCGGCTGCCATTTAGATGAATATTGCTTATACACGTCTCAGATCCCATGGCTTATGCTTTTTTGACCAACCGCACAAGATTTGAACACCTACCCAAATTGAAGTTCCTCGTAGAAGTTTGACAACTGAGAAGAAGCAACACATTCGTTGGCTTATCACTAGATAAACGGAACAATGTGAGTTGGTTTATCGCTAGATGCACTTTATATGCAAATCCTTCATCAACATCAAACTACTTTCTTATTTGATTGAAGATAACAATAGCATAAACTGGAACAAGCACAAGCAGCCCCAAATTTACTCTTCAGTTTCCTCTAATATCCAAAATATTAGTTTTTACAGGCTTCCAGATACATAAAAATCATTTCAACTTCACAAATTCAAAAAAAAAAAATGGCATAAACAGAGAGTCTTGATTAAAGTTTTGAACAATATTGGAACAAAGTTTTTAAGTTAACATGATAAATTTATGTTTTACAGTCATAAAGTAGAGACATAATTAGGCCGGTTAAACATAGCTAGTTGCTAGCTGTTATTGTTAAAATATGTTTAGCGGCAAGTTTTGCATGAATCCTTATTAATAGAAGGTGAGAAAACAAAGTAACGCGAATCTTGATAAATCTACGGTTGGCAAAAAAGATAATAAAATCATGCATAACGAAATAAATATAATAAAATCAATCAAGTATTTCAGCAATTGTTCTGGTAATTGGGCCTTTTGCAAAAGGAAATCATCACTTAAAAATTGGCACGTGGTATTATTTAGCCGGGAAAATGACACTTTTGTCTCACTTAGAAATTGGTTTAATTTACCACATTTGATTTCTGGTGCTAAAACATTAACAAAAGCAACTGATTGTTGAAGGGTACATGTTACTTTTGAACATATAAATTGATTATTTGACACATGCACAAAATAAATTTATTTAATTTATAAGTTACAAGGTAACTTCTACTTTTTTTAACCTTATGTTTTTCTATTATAATTTAATGTGAGGGATAATTGAAATATTAAAATTTTATAAAAGACCCTCTTAGGACCCGTTTAGGAATGTTTTCGGAAAGTTCAAAAGTGATTTTAAAAATTAAATATTAATTTTTTTTGGACAAAATTACTATATCCTACACAGATTTTGAAAAGTAAGAAAAAAAAAATCTTTTCATATTCTTATTTTCAATATAATTTTTATACATAATACAATACCATATATATTTCAGAAAGCTTATCTTGTAAGATTGCTGAAGCATTGTCCTCTCTTATATCCTTTAGCTTTTACAGTCCATGTTAGTCATCATTCATTTTGTTACTTACTATTTAGTAATTATACTGTAATGTTATAGATTCCAATATGTGGTTCAATATGGTCCTGCCCTTCAGAAGGTGTTATGAGCTTTCCCACTTTCTCTGTTCTGTCATTTTGCCGCAACCATCGTGCGCTTCAGGTACTTGTTCCTTCCAGGAGTAATATGTTGTCCGAAGTTAAATTTCCAAGTATTTTATTGTTTCCTGATTTTGATTTGAATGTTTATGCAGCTTTTTGGCTGCCCACAATGGCTTACTGTCAGAGGGCGTTCACATTCCTATGTTAATAATGTGATCTTCTGGTACTTCTGCCACTACAAACTATTTCCACGTGCAAGATGCTGAGTGACCCTGACATAAAAAGTAATCATATCAGACAATAAAATAACAACTGCCACTAAAATCATGCATGAAATCCACTGAAATTTTAGAATTATGAGGACAGACACCAAAGAAAGAAACCTTAATATAAGCTCAAAAACATTGCCAATGGTGGTAGAAATTCCATTACATGCTTGTGAAGAATGAAGCGCAAGAACACCCCAGGGACTGATCAAGACTCTTAGTCTCAGTATACTGTAATTTAAGCACAAGCATTTATATAAAAACATTAGCCAAGATCATTTGGTTAAGATTTAATCTTAAAGGCCGTAAAGGACAGCGTTTATATTTTTCCATTGAAATACCCAAAAAAATCTTTATATTGCATTCACCAAGACAACAATAATGACACCACAGGTACACAACTCCATAGAGATTTAAGGCAAACATACTAGATGTTGTCAATCACCCACAAATATAGCAGAAAAACAGAAATATATTGGACCACAATCACAGAACATCTGCAACTATAATTGAAAGGACAAAAATCTTAAGTCATCCCCCATTTGCCATTTTAATAGGGGAACGCCTTTTAAGATTAAAAAAGAAACCTTGTATCCAAAGCATTTGTTTTGTCCATTGAAATCAAGCTTTTTCAACAAACCAAATATCCTCTCACCTGCTAAAACACATACCTCTGATGTAAGGAAACAACATTCTAGTAGTTGCAAAATTATTGGTGTTTGGGGAATAAAATTGGGTGACCACGATAAGGTGTTTGCTCAAACGTTATCATACTCTCCTCAAAGTAAAAAGAGAACAAATATTGATAAGCTATCAGGAGAAAATTCTAGTGCCGTGAGCAGATCACCTCAACTAGGAGGTAATTCTAGTGACCTTTAGCAGGCCTTCCTGAAGATAATTCTAGTGACCTCGAGTAGATGGGTTTGAGGAGACAAGAACCAGGTCGGTCCAAAGACCCCAATTGAGTTCAACTGACGAGTTCCTTCTGAAAATTCGGGCATAAAATCCACGCACGCCCACTGATATAATTGTAGCTCAATAATTACTCTGTAACGGGTGCACTAACTCATGATTCAAGTGATGCTTTCAACCCAGTAATGCTAATGCATTGAAGATGGTGTGATAATTCTTGATGCTTATAAAAGTCCTGAAAAATCCAAAGCAAGGGGGTTCAACTCTCCTTCTCAATTTTGATTATTTGATTATATTTATTTGAAATTATTTCTTCATTAAAAAAATAAAAATTATTTTTTCATTTTTCTCGAAAAGGCCTGATTATTGACTTAAGCGTTGGAGGGCTCAAGCCAGAAAAACTTTCGGTGCCTCTTACCGTCCTTTGTAATTTTAGGTATTCACAGATTATTCACTAGCGATCACAAGGCATCCTTAATGATTGATATGTTGTTTCACCACCAAATAAATTTAATACTGATGCGGGGATCTGAAATCGAGTTAGTAACCAACTCAACAAGATTTCGACATCAACAACTGGACTTAATACAAATGAAGTAAACAAGCCAGACTTACAATTCTAACATTTTACATAACAAATTCAATTTTGAACTATTATAAAATAGAAACATAAGATCTGATATAGACACTTGATCAAATAGAAAATAATCGAGACTTCAATTTACTAAAAAAAATCTTACAAATAAAATTAAATGAAATTTTATACATATAGTTGTTGAATAGATGAAATATATATTACTTGTTGTTGAAGGGAAAAAAAAAAGAAAGTAAGTGAATATAAATCCCTTTAGTAGTAGAATGCTCAATTTGGTAGAAACAAGCTGGGGACGATGGAACGGAGACAGACAACGGCTGCTCGGCTTATGTCTGGTGAAGGTTTAGTGTGCGTGGGCTTCAAGTGACCTGGTACCTATGCTTGGACCGACGACAGTTGCTCGGCTAATGGCCGATGAGGATTTGAGATAGAGATCTGAGCAATTGTTAAAAGCAATTAGGGTTTTCAAGGAAAAAGTAAAAATATGTAGAATTTATATTTTTGAGTATAAAAATTAACAAATTTTAATTTTAAATGGATTAAAAATAAAAATAAGACTCTGTATGAAACACATGATCCTAACAAATAGATCCTAATATTTGAAACCTAATTAAAAAATATACATGTATATATAGTGTCCCTCATATATTTTTTACAACATAGATCTTTTCTTCTAAAAATCATTTGAGGATGAAAAACACTTATGCCACTATAATTAAGTGCCATTATTGTCTAAAAAGAGGTATATGTGATCATTTATGAAAATAGTAAAGGGTTTTGTAATAGTTTCGCCAAACTAAATGTGATTTTCTCCTCATTTCTCCTGTTATTTACAGTACAATGGGAATAAAAACTGTAATTATAACTAGCCGAGTCAAACTCATGTGAGAGATAAGAGCTAAAAATTATATTTGGCTCTTCCACACCCTACCTTTATTATTATTAAAGGTAGGGTGTGGAAGAGCATATGTACAAATAAAAAATAAAGTTTAATGTTATCGTATCATTAATCATAAGTTTTTATGGCAATTGCTGTGACTTGAAAATAATGAATAAATGTAATTATAGAAATAATAGTGCATGAAAGGATAAATAAAGTAATTAATTTAACAAACATTTGTAAGAATTAATTTGTATAAGAAATTGTTCCTCAATATTATTTAAAAATCCCAGACATTAGGTACTTTATATTTATAAAAATATACAAATATTATTGGTCTGATATTTAGACAGCACTGCACTATTAAAAAATTAATAAAAATATTCCAATAATTTCTATGCTAAATATCATCAATGTTATAATCTAATATTAAAAGATAATTTATAATCAATTTTATTAGCTTACGTTCAAATATTATTCGCATTATTATAGAATTCTCGTTTATTTTACGTACATTTTCATGTTCTTAAAAAAAATGTATTTTCAATTTTAATTGAAGGGGTCTTTGGGTAGTGTTCTAGTTTGAATGGTAATTACTAAAACCTGAGGGAGTTCAATGATAATTACCTTTAACAATTGGCTGTTTCGGACTTTCGGTTATGTCCGTAGAATAAAAAAATAACAGCAAGCGGCTGCACCAGATACAACATTTGCAGGGGACCCTCTCAAGAACCGCGTGTCAAAACTTCCAGCAAATGATACTATGCGTAGGTGCAAAGTAGGGATGGTAAAATTCTGGATCAGGTCTGGGTATTGTAATGATTGGATCTTATTTAGATATAATTGGTTTGGATTCGGATTTGGGCCGGATTTTAATATGGGTATTTGAATTTTATATTTTTTAATATTATATGTGTATATATTTTTTTGGTAATTTTATAAGTTTTAAATTTATTTCAATAAACTTTAACCTTAAAATATAAACTTTAAGTGTTTAAAACTTTATATATGTATATTCTAAAAAAAACTTTATATATGAGTCAAAAATAAATACAGATTTATATCGATCTCTAGGGTGGATTTGAATTTGCCAAAAATCAGATTTCATATCAAATTTTGAAAATATAAAAGCAAAATGAAGTTTTTGAAGCAAATATTTTTTATTAGGGATTGGGTAACAAATCCATTTTAAAGTTTTATTCAAAGGTTTATAATTAATAACAAGCCTGGATGTGTCTCTTTCAATTTCGGAACAGAGTCCTCTTGCAACAGAGGACTCAAACCTTGTGAAGAGGAGTTGTTCCATGACTTTAAAATATTCAGCTTCTATCTTTGCACTGACGAGAAGGGCTTGGGCTTTAGAGCACTGTGCAAGGAAAGTGCTATGGGCCTTAGTTTCTTCAATACTGGGCTTGAGGAGATCTTTTGACTTAAGCCAGTTGTTGACCAAAGCTTCAGTCAATTTTGATTTCTCATCAAATTTTGACCACCATTTGATTTTAAAACATCTTTGGAGAATTAATTGGTATATTAAGTGTGGTATTGAAAGCTCCACATCCAAACCCAAGGGAGGAAGAATTTGGTACAAAAACAGAGAAAATGAGGAAACCTTTTCTCGAATTTAGAAGGAACATAATGAGCTTTAAGAGATTGAAACAATTTGTGGCATTGGAGGTTAAAATATGTAGGCTAGGCCCAAAAAAGGTCCACCATTGTTGGAACCAATTTGGAAGGCTTTGAATGGTTATCTTTGTATTGAAGAAAAATAACCATGAATGGGAATGCTTTGGGTTTTGAAGGAAGAAAGTGTTAATCCACGTCTGTTGATAATCCCAGTAAGAATAGGATAAACAGTGTGGTATTTTAAAAATAGGATAAACAGTGTTAATCCACGCCTGTTGATAATCCCAGTAATAATAGGATAAACAGTGTGGTATTTTAAAAAGAAAATTGGCAGGGAATTGTTTTTGTGTATGGAGTGGTTCACCCCATTGGTTTGGGCTAATGACATTTAAAATTGTGGCCGTGGAATAGGCCGGCTCTGAATGAGACTCAATATGAAAGAAATGTTTGAATTTTACTGAGCTAGTGGCTTCAATAATGCTTTGGTAATTATGATTGAGGCTTTGTAAGATCCCATGATTTAAAAAACCATCCTTTTGGGAAAAACTTTGAAATTGCTTGAAATGGATCAGAATTATAAAATCCATCCTCCGTAGTTAAAACATTTTGAGAATGGGGTTTATGATGCCAATCCGATTTTTCAGAAAGTTTTGATTGTGAAACCACAATTTGGGAAGAAGTACTTCCAAAAGAATTAATTTCTTTAGATAAATTTTCAGATAAAGACAGCTTTGGAATTTCTTTGGAAATAGGTTTTTCAATTATTTCAAAATTTTCTTTAGGAGAAATTTGACTTTGAGAAAAGCTTTGTATGGCGAGCAAAAGCTCAGGGGATTAGGAAATGGATTTCATCCATTGATTTACATGATCTTGGGAGGACAGGGCTTTGACTTTTGCTTCATCTTCTTCGATCATATCGATCCAGGACTTTATGGGCATTGCTGAGGATAGTAATTTTTCTTTAGGGGAAGAGGCTTTAAAGGGTGTCTAGGACACAGGATCTTTGAGGATCCCTTTCCCTTTGTCTTTCTTTTTGGGCGGCATTTTATCTGTTTTGGAAAAATTCCCTTGTCAGAAAGTTGGGGACAAAATTTTTGTCACCTTTAATAAATTCAATATCAAAATAAAAACAATTAAAATTGTCTGTCATCGTACAAAAATCTGTTTTGATGCAATGTTTTGAACATCTTTTTCTAAAACATGTTTTGCAGCTTTACAATCAATTCTAAGTAAGAATTTTTGATTTAATAAATCGCTTTGAAATTTTGAAATGCATAAAACAATGGATAAAATTTCTTTTTTAATAGTAGAATAATTTTTCTGACAATCATTCCAATGTGCAGAAGCATATTGTACTATTTGTTCTTTATCATGTTCTACTTGCTTTAGGATACCACCATAGCCTAAATCTGATGCATCAGTTTCAACAATTTTAGGTAATGCTGGATTGGCTAAATATAAACATGGAATTTCTTTTACCAAACTCTTTATCTGCTTTGCAATTTGGGTATGATGCTCTGACCATACAATAAGATTCTTTTTTAACCTATCATGTAATGGTTTTGCCATCCTATTGATATTAGGACAGAAATCAAGAACATAATTTAAACTTCCCAAAAATCTTTGCAATTGAGTTTTATCCAAAATTTTATCAAGGAATTTATCAGTGAAAGATAAAGATCTTTCAATGGGAGTGATAGTTCCCTTTGTAATGTAGTGACCGAGGAACCTGATTTTAGTTTGAAATAAAGAAATTTTTGAAGAAATAACTAAACCAGCATTTCTGGTTGCCAGATAAAAAGTCTTTAAATGCTTGAAATGTTGATCTATTGATTGAGAAAAAATCAATACATCATCAATGTAAACAATGCAAAATTCAGAAAATGAATTATAAATATCATTCATGATTCTTTGAAATTCTGAAGGTGCATTTTTTAAACCAAATGGCATAACAGTCCACTCATACTATCCAAATGGAACAGTAAAAGCAGTTTTATACCAATCTCTAGGGGGGATTTGAATTTGCCAAAAACCAGATTTCATATCAAATTTTGAAAATATAAAAGCATAATGAAGTTTTTGAAGCAAATCTTTTTTATTAGGGATTGGGTAACGAATCCATTTTAAAGCTTTATTCAAAGATTTATAATTAATAACAAGCCTGGGTGTGCCTCTTTCAATTTCGGAATTTTTGTTGACATAAAAAGCAGCACAAGACCAAGGTGATCTTGATTTGACAATTAAACCTTTGGCCTCTAAATCTTTAATTTCATTTTTACAAAGTTGTTCAAGTTCCATATTCATTTGAATATGAAGGGCTTTAGTAGGTATTTGTCTTTCATCAAAGGAACTCTCATAAGGCAAATCTACCAAATGTTGTTTTCGATTCCAGAAAGCAGTTGGTAAATCAGCACAAATTTCTTTTTTAATAAGTTCTTTAAAATCAAAAATCTTTCTTTTTATAAAATTACTTTGTAATTGGACTTCAATTCTTTGCAAATTTAAATCCTTCTTTAAATGGCCTAAATCTTTTGTTTTGATTTCAATAAAACATTTATTTGGTTTTGATAAACAGAACATGCTTTAATGATATTTAAATTCCTTGTTTTTGGTTTTTCAACAAAAGGGAAAATAATTTTTTATTTTTGGCTTTAAAAGATATACTATCATAATTGACAATATATGGGGTAATTAAATTTATAAAAGGGGTTCCTAAAATAACAGTATGACGGATGTCATTTGTTAAAAGGAAAGAAGTTTTAAAATCAAAACCATTATTATGAATAAAGGCTTCAGCTTTAGAGGTAATTTTCAGTCTTGAATTATTAGCGGCAGAAAGCTTTTCTTTTGTCTTTTCATGAAATTCTTGTGGAACTATAGCTTCCTGTATGCAATTTAAATCAACACCAGTGTCAAATAAGGCAATGGTGTCAATTTGAAAATCTTTAGAGAAAATTAATGTGATTTTGATCAAATATTTTCTCATTGTGATTTGATTTAAAACAAAAAGAAAATCATTGGGCACAGACTCAATATTTTCAAGATTTGGATTTTTATTATCATTATCACTCGAATGAGATTCATTATCAGAATGATCTTGAAGTTGTTTTTGTAAAAGAATCTGAATAATTTCAAAATCGGTTTTTTGTTTTTCTTTCAATTCTCTAATTTCAGCTTTAATATCCTTTTGAAGATCTTGAATAGAGGGAATAGAAAACTTTGTATGCTTTTTCTTTTCAAGAATTTGGGTAAGATCATATGCATGCTTTTTGACAATAGGAACTTTAGAGGATTCAGGTTTTTAGTCAAGGGTCTTCAGGAGTTTATCTAGATATTCTCTCTGAAGAGTAGGGTTAGAAATGTGTTTGACTAACTCAAGAAAAATTTCTTGATCTGTAGTCAAAACATTGATTTTCTTTAAGTAAGATTCTGAATCAGAATCACTATAGGAAGAAGAGGAGGTATCGGAGTCAACCAACTCGTCAACCTGGAGAGGCTCACTGTTTCCAGACCTGGAAGACTCAGAATCAGAAAACTCAATAAGAAGATAAGATATTTTGGAAAGGACTTCTTCACCGAGATCAAGCTCGTGAAGTTTTCTACTCATCCTGCAGTATTTTGCAGTATGGCCTTTCTTTCCACATTTGTAACATGTGACTTCTTTGTAATTGAAGTGAGTCTTGGATTTACGCTTGAAATCTTTCCTTTTAGACAATTTGGGCTTTTTATAAAGTCTCGAAGGTTTCTTATAAAAATTTTCTCTAAAATTAGAAATGGGCTTTTTATGGCTTCTGGACTTGTAATGTTTTTTGTAAGGTCTCATAGAGCACTTACCATTACAATCTTTGGAGGGAGATTTAAAAGGATCATAATTGAATTGTTTACAAAAACCGCCTAACTCTTGCTTAGACTGTCTAAGCTCCTATTTTAGACGTTTTTGTAATTTCATATCATGACAGATTTTTAAACCTTCTTTGTTGAAAAAACTAACTAACTCACTATAGGTAAGTTCGTCATAAGGAATACGATTATCATAAAGGGCTTTAATAGAATTTCTTACTTTTTCTCCTAAGAGAGTAGGTAAGCCAGCAAGGAATTTTTCTTTCCAAGTAGTATGATTTGCATCATCTCTTAGAAAGAGTCGGGTAAAGAAGGTGGTTTTATATTCTTTGAAATCACTAAGCTTCCTACATCTCAAATTATGTAGTAACTCAGCATTTTTGTCTCTTAGGTGAGAAGGGTCACCTATAAAATGAAGAGAAATTGTCAATATTAAAGTTGCAACTGCATCTTGGATGGGATTATTGAATTCATCTAGAATAGGGATTCGATCCTCATCTAGTTAAATAGCATCTAAAATGTCTACTTGTTGCTGTTTGGTAAGAAGATAATCCCACCAACCTTTAAGTTGGCCTATGAAACCTGCTATAAGGATTTCTGCAATGGCTTTATCGGAGGTTCCAGATTAAGTTTTATAAGCATTGGCTGCCATTATCATTTGTTGTAATAGACCAAGTATATTATACTCAGACATTCCATCTATGTTCCATTCATAGACAGAAGATGCATTAAACCTGGATTGGTTTAGTGCGTTAGGTCTATTATCAACGGCAAGGTCATGAGGAGAATAAGAAGTAGCAGGAAGTGTTAATTCCCAATGAACTTTGTTAACTTTTGGGATTGGTTTTTTAAATGCTTCTATATCTAAAGTAGCTATAGAAGATTGATCATAATTTTGGTCGAGGACACTAACAGTATGAGACTGGTTGGTACCAGGTGTTTTTGACTGAGAAGTGTCAGGAGCAATTTAAATTTTAAAAGTAGAAGCAAAAGAGGAAGCTTCTATTCTATCTAATTGTTCTCTAATAACTTTAGCAAAATCTGACTTTGAATCTTGAACAAGTTTTTTACTATGTTTCGAGACCTGAAATAGTCTGAAAATAGGTTCTTTAAGCTTTTTCAAGGACTCGGTTTTAGCTGGAATTGGCTTTGAAATAGAAGTAACAGTTGTGGAAGACTGTTGGATTTGACTTTTTATAAGAGTCAACTATTTTCCTATTATATTTAGATTAGTATTACAGAAATTATTCTGTTGGATAATACTATCTAAATCTTTGTCAAGGTCATTTGGTCTATGAACTTTGTAAGGAGAGGCTTTTATAGGAATAGGAGGGTCACCATGATCTATGGTTAGGCTCCTAAGGGGAGGATGTTCAGCTTCGATAGTATTACTACTATCAGAAAGGTTCCATTCAGGAATTTTCTTTCTAGTAGTAATAGGGTTTGACTCTTTGAAAGGGTAGGAAATGTTATTGTTGGAAACATACATTTCAAACCAATCGAAAAATAAAATATGAACTTTATGCAAATTGACAAAATCATAATAAACTTCTTGAATTGCTTTTCTTTGGTTCAAGAAATGTTTAAAAAACCAAAGTCTTTTTTCTTTATTATTATCAGAATAAAAATCATTATAAAGAAGAGTTTTATTAACTTTAAAATTCTTTTCAAAGACATTAATGACATTTTCTGTTACGACAGAAAAGGTAGGAGAAAGTTCCTTCTCTTCATGTCGTTGTACTCTTTGGCTACTAGTGTAGACTGGATGGGGAACACGTGTAGCATAATTGACAGAATGGATAGAAGAACTATGAATATCTGAAGTGGAAAACCTAGGTTGATCTTTAAGAATGTTTATTTCCGTAGGGATCTTTGAAAATTGTCTTTGAAAAGAATGCATACTGGAACAAGAATCTTTATCGGAGTATCTAGAAGAATTAGATCTCTTAAAAGATAGTTTGACTTTACCATCAGAGAACTGAGTCACATTTTGCAACTCTGTATTAGGCTCAAGATGTTTAGGAATCACTGGTTCAGTGGCTCCATCTAGAATCCATTCATCTGGAAGGTGAATGTCTTTCCATTGAATAGGCTTTAGGATGACCATGTTGGCTTTAGACAAATCAGTCTGCAAGAGAAGAGTTTCATCTCTTTTGGACTGGAATTTATGTTGCGTATTAAACGCGGAATTCATTGCTTTGTATGAAATTTTGTAAATTAATGCAACTGGAATTGAACCCTCAATCATATGGTAATTGTTGGTTTTGATTTGCAAAGTCATGCTTTTGAGGATACTTTTATCTTTAAGGGAAACTGTTATGTTTGGGTAACAGTTGAAGTGGATTGTTCCTTTGCAAAAACTGGATTCTATACTACTGAGTAAAGAAT